>JACSCI010001836.1:2535-13196 GCA_016801065.1 Sceloporus tristichus
GGGAGCCTAATCTGGATCCTGTGGGCCTTTAAGCCTAGTTACAAGGGGGGTGTCTGTCTGCCCAGAAGGGGCTTTGGGGTCCCTCCATCTCCCTCCTCTTGGCTTTGGGCTATATTTGGGCTCTTCTCTCCCCCCAGACAGATCCCCCTCCCCCCAGGACCCCAGAGAAAACTCCCTGCCAAATAATGTTGTTTCTAATGCTATTGAAGCCTATACTGTGTGATGTTCTTTATTTGGCACAAAAATCTCCCCCAAATGAGGCATCAGAAGGGAGGGTCTCTCCTCTGCCCCACTTTCCAGGAGGAAGGGGGCTCCTCAAACCCCTTTTATCTTCATATCCCCGTCCCCTCCATGGCCATGCCTCTCTCCAAGGGTCCCCCCTGCCCTCTTTTCTCATAATAACCTCTCAAGTACCAGGGCTCCAAGAACCCCCCAAAGGAGGAGGCAGGGAAGGAAAGAAGGAGAGGCGGACTGGCAGGTCCCCTGCCTTTCTTTGGGGGGTTTCATTCCTTCTTACAACACCCCAACTCCTCCCCCAGAAGACCCTCCAGCCAGTCCTTCAAACGAACAAGGGCTCTCCTCCACTTCCCTCCCTCAGAACAGGCTGAGGGCAGCAATGGCTTCAGAGGCTGAAACTCTGCATGCGCATTAGCAACCAAAGTCCCCTCCTGAGTATGCGCAGGGATCGCAAGGCCCTTGCTGCTGCTGCTTATTCCACTCTCGGCCTTTGGAAGAAGGGAAGAAGTACACTCTTCCTTCCTTCCTTCCTTCCTTCCTTCTTTCCTTCCTTCCTTCCTTCTGTCCGTCCATCCTTTTTTCCTTCCTTCCAGAATGGAGCCCAACCAGTGGAGCTGGACTCAGGAGAGAAAGGCTGGGTAGGCTCTGCTTTGTACATATAGCTCTGTTTCTCTCTATCTGTTTCTGTGTGTGTGTGTGTGTTTGTGTGTTTGCCTCTGTTCTTATGGCTGGGAATGGAGCTGAGGACTGAGGAGAGAAGAAAGGGTCAGTTTTCTGAAAATTCACAACTCCTGTCCATCAATGACTCCAAGTGTGTTGAAACAGCAAAGAACTTTATTTAGTTAGAAATTCAGCTTTTAAACCAGAGCTGCCCTCTCCAAGCCAAAGAATACATTAAATCCCTAAAACCAAAAACTCCAACCTCTTCCAAACCTAGCCCCCACCTCCAGTTCCCACAGTCTACGCCTCATAGGTAAAAAAGCCCCCTTTGCCATGCTCAGAAACTAGCCCTCTTTATGTTAATACCAAATACCAACTCTCTTCTTCCAACATCCCACGAATTCCAAAACCTATCAATCAAATAACTATTTTAGCCAGATGCAACAAATCCCACCCCTCTGTCTAGCTAACCTATTCCACAACCTATAATCCCCAGCCAAATTTATAAACTAAAGCAAAGAAATATACTAATAGCAATTAAAACCAAAACTTAACAAAATATAACTTTAAAACTTAAACAGACATATTGACAAACAAACCTAACACACAAAATCACAAGGGCCTTTTCTTATCACCAGTGGATTGAAAATATATTCTTTCTATTCCTTCTTGAGAAAAATAATGTCATTTCACTTCTGGGAATTGTGTGGCTTCTCTCCTGTGTGGACTCTATGATGTCTCACTAGGTGTGCCTTCTGAGAAAAACCTTTCCCACAATGCTGGCATTTGTATGGCTTTGCTCCTCTGTGGACTCTCTGATGTCTCACTAGGTCTGACTTCATAGAAAAACATTTCCCACAATGCTGGCATTTTTATGGCTTCTCTCCTGTGTGGACTCTCTGATGTGTCACTAGGTTTGACCTCTGAGAAAAACATTTCCCACAATGCTGGCAGTTGTATGGATTCTCTCCTGTGTGACCTCTCTGATGTATCACTAGGTATGACTTTGATGAAAAACATTTCCCACAATTCTGGCATTTGTATGGCTTTGCTCCTGTGTGGACTCTCTGATGTATGACAAGGATTGACTTGTAAGCAAAACATTTCCCACAATGTTGACATTTGTATGGCTTTGCTCCTGTGTGAGATCTCTGATGTGTCACTAGGTGCGACTTCAAGGAAAAGCATTTTCCACAATGGTGGCATTTATGTGACTTCTTTGCTGTGTAGACTCTCTGATGACTCAAATGTTCTTCTGTAAAGAAGGACAATGACAGATAAGACTGAAAATCAGAGTTACTGTATATACTCATGTACAAGTCGACCTCATGTATAAATCGAGGGTAGGTTTGGGGGTAAAAATTATGGATTTTAATATGACTCGTGGATAAGTTGAGGGGGCAGCCACTCCCTCTGCATCACAGAATAATAGAGTTGGAAAAGATCCCAAAAGCCATCCAATCCAACCCCATTCTGCCATGCAGGAACTCTCAGTCAAAGCATCCCTGACAGAGGGCCATCCAGCCTCTTTTTAAAGACCTGTAAGGAAGGAGATTCCACCACTCTCTGAGGGAGTGTGTTTCACTGTGGAACAGCCCTTACTGTCAGGAGTTCCTCCTAATGTTGAGGTGGAATCTCTTTTCCTATCCCCTGTGCTCCATTTGACTCTTGGCACTCCTTTGAGTGGAGGCGTAAGAGCAGCTGCCCTGGTCTCCCTGGCTCATGGTGCTCTGTGAGGTGCTCAAAGAACCATCACTGCTGCCACATCCCCACAGTTCTCTCTCTCTCCCCCCTCCCATCCCTTTGATTCTTTATTTGGGGAATCTAGCTCAAGGAGCTACTGTTTTCTTATTTGGGGGGGGGGGGAAGAGTTAAAGAGAGGCTCCCTCCCTCTCAGTCGGACTCTCCAGCTCCAGTGAGTCTTAGGTTTAAAAAAAGCAGATAAAAAGAGTTCTTCCCCCCTCTCCTTTTCTCAGCCACTTCTTGAGCTCTCAGTCAGGAGAGAAAGAGAAGCCTCTGTTCAACTGAGGCCTCAGAGAAGGTTCCGGAACGTTATTCCCCACAGTCACAAGCAGCACAAAATGGCCTCCAGAACACAAAATGTGTGTCTGGTGCAGGGGGTGGGGTCTTCCAACTCCTCTGCCCCCATTGGCCAGCTTCAAGAAGAGGCGGAACTTCAGCTTCTATATTTAGCTCTCGGTGGGGAAGAGAGAATGAGGAGAGAGCAGCAGAGTTTTAGAGGGAGAAAGAGACAGACAGACATTAAGGGAGGAAGGAAGGAGAGAGAGCGGGGAGTGGAGTGAAGCGACAGCAGAGAGACAAGGCCTGGAACCACTAGGCTTCACTGCTGCCCTGAGGTCTGGCTGGGCCTGGCTTGGGTCTACTGCTGCTGCATTCCTTTGGCCACTGCCATTAAGGAGGGGAGGAAGGAGGCCCAGCAGTCCTTCTAGGCATGGCCCACTCTCTCTGAAGGCGGGAGAGTGGACTCCCCAAAAGGGATTCCAATGGGATTAATGGTGGCTCTCACGCTGTAGCAATGATGTTGATGATGATGATATTAACAGGCTTGTGGGGGGGGGAATGGAGCTGCCGCCAGACTGTAATCATCATTAATGCCACCATCGCTGGGCATTCTTGCTTTGCACCACTGTAATGGCCTTGGCTCAGTGCTATGTAACTCTGGGAATGTTCTTTTGGTTTGGCATTTTAGGTGTTGTTAAGGTTTGGAAATACTGTTTGAGGACCCTTCCGACTTTGGGGCCCTTTCAACCTCCATTTTGGGTTCCCTGAAGGCCTCAAACTGCCAACTGCCAAGTGCTGAGCCATTGGCAGCCATTTTGTGTTCTGGCGGCCATTTTATTGTCTTCTTGTGACTGTTGGGAATAATGTTCCGGAACCTTCTCTGAGGCCTCAGTTGAATAGAGGCTTCTCTTTCTCTCCTGAGGCTCCAGAGTCAGAAGGAAGCCAGGCTCCTTGGGCCAAAAGGAAGGAAGTGTGTCTCTTTGTGTGTCTTTTGTGTCTCTTTTCTGAGGGGGTTTTCTTATTCCACAGCTCTGCTCCTTCTGGGGATCATGGTTTTAAAAGGGATCAGAAATGGGGAGGAGAGTTTTAACACAATCCTTCTTCTTCTTCTTCACAAACATTGGGCTTTGGCTTCTAAGAGGAGGATTGCCCCCCCCCCCAAAAGTAGCGTTCAGTCTTTTTTCCAAGTGTACTCCCAATGGTCTAATTCAATTGCAAAACCAAAGTTTTGAGACCATCTGATCATATTTTCTTTAATAACTTACTCTTATGTACAGATTTTAAGTATACAATTATAAAGTCTTGCTAATAAGGCATCTTTATTCAACATTATTTCCTGTTGTAGATCAGAGTCTGATTGGCAAATACTGTATTGTTTTTATCCATTAGGAAGAGCTCTCTAATTGTCTGTAAAAGAACCATGAAAGATCATTACCCTGATCATTAGGATCTTCTCATGTCTTTATTCTATAACCAGTTCTATCTATTTGCATTAATTCTTTATAGGAGATCCAATTTGCGTCCTTTTTTGAATCTCTGGTCTCTTTTCTCAGGAACTTCATCTCGGCCCCCTTGGACACAGCTTTGGGACACCTTTTGCTGATAGTGACCCTGCCCACCTGATGGCCGACACAGAGGCCAAGCGGAGGGAGCTGGGCTCCAAGAGGAAGAGGATGCAGAGGTGCAAGAACTCTTTGGTGAGTAGAGGTTCTTGACTATTAGTTCCATCTGTGTCACTGCTGGGCCAGTTCATGAAAGCAAACGGAGAACATACGCTCCCAATTTAGCAGAGACAGTCCTGGTTAATCCTCTGTCACTCCACTTTCTCAGGGGCTTTTAAAAATGTCCTGGTTGCTCTCTCATCCTCCCATTTCCCCCTTCTCAGCTCACTTCAGTTCCTGAGTGCCATTCAGTTTGGTCCCCATCAACTCAAAAGTGGGGAGAGGAGAGGAAAGAAGGAAGCAAGATATTGCCCTTCCCAGGAGGCTGAAACAAAAGCAAACTGTTGTGCACTTCCTAGCTTGTGTGATCTTCCTCATAAACAAGTTTGGCCATTTTGACCACCTTCTGGTGTTGCTTTTCCACATATGTATTGCTTTTCCAATCTGTGAAATGTTGGGGGATATGGGAAAACATCTCTGGGTCTAAATATGGGGTGGGCCCAGAGGCCCTCAAGCCCACAGTGCTCCCCAGAACAGTTTTTTAAAATTAACTTTTGCCTCTGAAATGTGGCAAGAAATGTCTAAATGCACTATAATTCTTTGGTGGCTAAATGTACTGTATGTGTTGTGATAGTCAGTATCATAATCCATCCTCTATATCCCAGCTATGGCCTAAATTATATTGTATTTTATATTGAAAGGATTCAAGACAAACTGATCTCACAGGCAGTAGCTTTTCTCTTGCTGACAGAATGTAAAGTTTATTTCCTGGACTGAATTCTAAATTGATCAAATAATATTTGGATGCACCATGTGCTTTCCTCCCCTTTTGCTTAGTCACTTTGTGGATGAGGGCTATTTTCTGTTGCAGGTGACCTTTGCGGATGTGGCTGTATATTTCACTAAAGAGGAATGGAAACTGTTGACAAAGGAACAGAGACTGATGTACAGTTATGTGATGATGGAGAATTATCAGAATGTGGCCTCTGTGGGTAAGGAAGCTGAATTCATTGCCATTCCTATAAAGACTGAGGTCCCTTTTATGCTTAATTATCATTGTGCTATGATTCCCCTAGAATTACAGAATCATAGAGTTGGAATAGACCACAAGGGCCATCCAGTTCAACCCACTTCTGCCATGAAGTAATACACATTCCAAGCACCATCCAGCCTCTGTTTAAAGACCTCCTAAGAGGAGGACTCCACCAAGCTCTAAGGGAGTATATTGCACTGTCGAAGAGCTCTTACTGTCCCAAAGTCCCTAGTAATGTTCAGGTGGAACCTCTTTCTATGTGGCTTGCATTCATTGTGGTGTCTCCTTTTCTCTGTAGCAGCAGAAAGCAAGCTTGCTCCATCATCAATACGACCCTTTCCAATATTTAAACATGGATATCATAGCCACTCTTAACTTTCTTTTCTCCAGGCTAAATGTACCTAGCTCTCTAAGCCATTCCTCATAGGGCTTGATGGTTTCCAGATCCTTCATCACTTTGGTTGCCCCCCTCTGGGCATGTTCACGCTTTTCAACATCCTTTTGAATTGTGGGGCTCAGAACTTGACACAGGATTATTCGAAGGGAGGCCTGACCAAAGCAGAAGAGAGTGGCACTATTACTTCCCTTGATCAAGAAACTATACTCATATTGATGCAGCCTAGAATGACATTGGCCTTTTTAGCTGCCGCATCACACTCTTGGCCCATGTTCAACTTGTGGTCTACTGGGAGTCCTAGACCCCTTTCAAGTGTAGTTTAATTGAGATAGCAATATCCTGTAGAATATTTGAATTTGTGGTTTAGTGAGGCACTATTGCTCTCCAATTTATAAGGATACTAAATACCCCATCGTAAACTGCCAATTCTCAGAACCAGCTTTTGTGGTTCATCCAGAATGGTCTTGGGGTTTAGGGGGGAGTTGTTAGTAGTTTAAATGTTAGTAGTTTTAAGTCATTGGTAAGTATAATGGGGCCTAGAACGGCTTGGGGGAAGGGAATCAGTTGTGGAGGCTCTTAACTGACTGGTTTGTGAGATTTGGGTGGCAGGCATGTCCCAGGGGGAGAGGCATATGAGAACGGTGGAAGAAGAAGGCAAGAGATACCTTGGTAGCTGGGTTCTTGGGGAAAATATCTCCCTTGGCCATGCAATGGATCAGAGAAGGCTCAACAGTTGTAAAACGGCCTCCACTTCCCCCAAAGGGATGCAATGGGATACTGAGGGGCAAAACATTATTCCATATATTTAGGCAATACAATGTGGGGGTGCCCCTGAGATCCCCTGGGAGCCAATATGACCCCCCCATGTGACAGTAGTACATCCCTATCTTAGAGATGTCTTTAGGCTGTTTTAAGGCTGCTCTCTGGTGCTTGATCCTCACCAAAATTCGAATCCAGTTCCCAGCCCCTTGCTCTGTCTTTCCCAATGAATCATTTGTATATTGATTATCCATCCATTCTCAACAAATGGGCCTCAAAGTGTCCCTTTTATGCATCACACTCTGTGGGTGTGTGTCTGTGATAGAGAGAAGGAGGGAATATGAAAAACAGAAAGGCAGGGAAGAGATGGTGAAGGTAAAATGCTGAAGCAGTGCAGATGGGCAAGAGGGAAGGCTGGAGAGCAGAGGGAGAAAGGAAAGGGGATCAGGCCTCTGAGAACCAGAAGGGGAAGGCAGGGGCAAAGCCAGGATCGCCTCGCTCTGTGCAGAGAGGAAGGGACCTCTGGGAAGGGCCAGGAGAGGAGCCTTGGGGATTGGGAGACCGCCACCAACCTCCCATATTTTAAGAACTGACTGGTGAGAACCGGCTCAGACCCTTGTTTTCAGACATATTTAGGGGTTCCATTTGGCAGTTATGAGCAATGTCTATGAAGAGAGGAAATGGCAAAACATAAATTCCTTTTTGTCTAATGTTTCTTTTCCAACCTGAGCTTGCTTAGCTCCAAGGTTGATTCCAGAGGCTCTTTGTCACTCAAAATTATAGAGTCTGGGGAGGAAACTCACAAGTGCTATGACAGTGATGGTGAACCTATGCCACGTTTGCCAGAAGTGGCACTTTGCCCAGCCCCCTTCCTCCCCACTTATCCTTCCTGGCCTCAAAGTTTCCCAAATGGGGTACTTAGAGGGCAGGGAAAGGTCTGTGGGGAGGATGGCGGGGGGGCTGCCCAGCCCCCTTCCTCTCCACTTCCTCTTCCTTCCCTCTTTGTGTCCCAAAAGGGGCACTTGGAGGGCAGGGAAAGGTCTGTGGGGAGGGAGGCAGGGGGGGTGCCCTGCTCCCTTCCTCTCCACTTCCTCTTCCTGCCCTCCAAGTGTCCCAAAAGGGGCACTTGGAGGGCAGGGAAAAGTCGATGGGGAGGGAGGCAGGGGGGCTCCCCAGCCACCTATCTCTCCACTTACCCTTCTTGCCCTCCAGGTGTCCCAAATGGGGCACTTGGAGGGCAGGGAAATGTCTGTGGGGAGGGAGGCAGGGGGCCTGCCCATTCCTCTTCTTCCCCTTTTGCCTTTCCTCATCCCCAAAGGGCTCCATGGAACCCCTTGGGGTGAAGAAAGGTCCGGGAAGAGGAGGACAGGGGCTGTGCTCATAGCTCTGCCCCCTCATGGGTCTTTGCTGACCCCCAGCTGTCTTTGAGAGACAGTTGGGGGCCGGGAAAAAGGCGGGAGAAGCCCTGCCTAGAGGGTGGAAGCTCCGCCCATGGAGGGTGGAAGCCACATCCCCTGGGCCAGAAGCCCCGCCTCAACACGCAGCCCCATCCCGAAGGGCCAGAAGCCCTGCCCACTGGCACATGAACCTAAAAAGGTTTGCCATCATTGTGCTATGATTTTAGGGGAAATTCAAACTTATCTCAAAGGAGAGATTAGGGCAACAGTGACCTCAGGATTCATCCCAACTATATCAGGCCGGGAAACACACAGAACTCCAGAGGCATTTCAAATAGGTTTTTGTGTTTTATTTAGGGGGAAAGTAAAACACACACACATATACATATATGTGTTCGCGCGCGCACACACACACACACACAAACTAGGTAACAAAGGTGGGAGTGGTGAATAGTGTGAGGCTTTCCTAAAGGTAATACATTACCTAGATCAGTGATGGTGAATCTTTTACAGGCCGAGTATCCAAACTGCAATCCAAAAGCCACTTATTTATTTCAAATTGCTGTGTCCCTCTAACTTTCTAGTAACAAACTCTGGCAAAATCTGTGCTGGGGTGATGGCACATGTGCCCGCAGAGAGGACTCTGAGTGCCACCTCTGGCACACGTGCCATAGTTTCGCCATCACTGACCTAGATGGATCTCAAATCCATTTGCTGCGTGTCCAGAATGGGTAGAGAAGAGAGTAACTTCAATGGCAAGTGGGGCTGGCGAGTGTAGAGAGGTGTTTAGCAATGTAAATCAACAGAGGGTCTGTCTGCAACTGGACTGACGCTGAAGAACAGCCCGTTGGGGCTGATATTTATACTGAAAAAGTTGCTTGGGGCAGAAACCAAGCATTCAAAAAGGTTTAAATTGCTTTAGAAAGTTGTTTGTGTGGGGAAAGAATTGTCTGAAACTGAATTAAATGAAATGGGTGCTTGATGGAAATACTTCAGCCAAAAAGGATCATCACACTGGCTCTCAGGTCCTTCTTGGCTCTGAATTCTGGTCCCACTCAAAGCCAATGTATAGCACAGTCTGAAGGCGACACTCCCAGAGCTCAACAATAACACAGCAAGAACAGAAGCAAATCTCCAGATATAGGTATTGTCAATGCACTAACCACTTTCCACACTTAAAGATAACTCACAGACACAGTTGATTTCCTTCAAGTCCTTGGAGGTTCTTTAGCTTGAGTTGCAATATAAAACAAATATGTGCCAGCTGTCCTCTCTGACTTCCATCAACTTCACAATCTCTTATATACACAACTCCAACCCACATCATTCCACATGTGAGCTGTATACTGTATTGGTTGTGAGTCATCTTCTGGTGCCACACAGCATAAAATAATGCCTGCAGTTAGCTTGCATCATGCCATGTGCTCTGACTCTGCACTCTATGGCAGTCTCACAGGAAATGATGCCACTTTTCAATCAAAGTATTTTTACATATATTTGATAGAATATTTTTCAACTCTCTGACTATTTGCTTCCACCGATTTCCTTATGGCAGTTCACCTACAATCTCTTCTTTGCTAGTTCCTAGGAGTAAGGATACAATCATTATATGGATTTGGGGCATCCAGAACAGAGTTATGCTCGGGACACTCACACCAACTATGGCGCGTTACAGACTGCCTGAAAGCAGTGGTTTGCTGGCGCCACATCTTGCTGCGTCCAGGAACCGCAGCGGCCAAACCGCGCAGTTCCTGGACGCAGCAAAAAAGATGCTCGAAAATTGCGCTTCTTTCTGCACTCCAGAAGTGGCACCGTGAGGTGCTAGTCGCACACTCGCGGTGTCACTTCCATCGCGCGACGTCCAGATGCTACACGCCCATGACGTCAAAATGGCGGTGCCTGTGTGGAAGGGTGTTGCCATTTTTAACGCGCTCCGCGCGTACTAGCATTCAAGAGCATCTACAATAGACACCCCTTCCTAACCCTATTACGTGCGGAGCGTGAATTTTCAGTGTGTGTGTAATGCGCCCAAATTAATTTAATCTCACATAGGGAGGGGTGAACGTAGGGCTAAATCTTGGGGTAACACCTTCCTCTTAATGCTGAGATTCAGTCTTGTCTGTCATTGTCCTTTTTTACAGAAGAACTTGTCAGTCATGAGAGAGTCCACTCAAGAAAGAAGTCATATAAATGCCAGCACTGTGGGAAACAGTTTGCTTACAAGTCAGTCCTTGTCAAGCATCAGAGAGTCCACACAGGAGAGAAGCCATACAAATGCCAGCATTGTGGGAAGTGTTTTTCTTGGAAGTCAGAGCTAGTGATACATCAGAGAGTCCACACAGGAGAGAAGCCATACAAATGCCAGCATTGTGGGAAATGGTTTTCTTTAAAGTCAAACCTACTGACACACCAGACAATCCACACAGGAGAGAAGCCATACAAATGCCAGCATTGTGGGAAAGGTTTTTCTCAGAAGACAGACCTAGTGACACACC
>JACSCI010001837.1:1979-13185 GCA_016801065.1 Sceloporus tristichus
TGATGTGTCACTAGCTCTGACTTCGAAGAAAAACATTTCCCACAATGTTGGCATTTGTATGGCATTGCTCCTGTGTGGACTCTCTCATGTGTCACTAGGTTTGACTTGAAAGAAAAACATTTCCCACAATGCTGGCATTTGTATGGCTTCTCTCCTGTGTGGACTCTCTCATGTGTCACTAGGTATGACTTTGAAGAAAAACATTTCCCACAATGCTGGCATTTGTATGGCTTTGCTCCTGTGTGAGATCCCTGATGTATCACTAGGTATGACTTTGAAGAAAACCATTTCCCACAATGCTGGCATTTGTATGGCTTCTCTCCTGTGTGGACTCTCTCATGTGTCACTAGGTTTGACTTGAAAGAAAAACATTTCCCACAATGCTGGCATTTGTATGGCTTTGCTCCTGTGTGAGATCTCTGATGTATCACTAGGTATGACTTCCAAGAAAAACATTTCCCACAATGCTGGCATTTGTATGGCTTTGCTGCTGTGTGAGATCTCTGATGTATCACTAGGTATGACTTTGAAGAAAAACATTTCCCACAATGCTGGCATTTGTATGGCTTTGCTCCTGTGTGGACTCTCTGATGCTTGACAAGGACTGACTTGTAGGCAATTTTTTTTCCACAATGCTGACATTTATGTGACTTCTTTCCTGTGTGGACTCCCTCATGACTGACAAGTTCTTCTGTAAACAAGGACAATGACAGACAAGACTGAATCTCAGCGTTAAGAGAGGAAGGTGTTACCCCAAGATTTAGCCCTACGTTGACGCCCCCCTATTTCAGTTTAAATTAATAAAGTTGGTGTGAGTGACCCAAGCATGACACTGTTCTGGATGCCCCCAAATCCATATAACGATTGTATCCTTACTCATTGGAGCTAGCAAAGAAGAGATTGTAGGGGAACTGCCATAAGGAAATCAGTGGAAGCATATAATCAGGCAGTTGAAAAATATTCCATTAAATTTGTGTAAAATACTTTGATTGAAAAGTGGCATCATTTTCTGTGAGACTGCCATAGAGTGTTAAGTCAGAGCACATGGCATGATGGAATCTAACTGCAGAGGATGCTTCATGCTGTGTGGCACCAGGAGATGACTCACAACCAATACAGTATACAGCTAAAAAGGCCAATGTCATTCTAGGTTGCATCAATACGAGTAAAGTTTCTAGATCAAGGGATGTAATAGTGCTACTCTATTCTGCTTTAGTCAGAATAATCCTGTGTCCAGTTCAGGGCCCCACAATTTAAAAAGGATGTTGTCAAGTTGGAACATGCCCAGAGGAAGGCAGCCAACATGGTAAAGGATCTTGAAACCATCAAGCCCTTTGAGGAGCGACAGTAAGACCTCTTTGACAGTGCAACTCCCTTCGTTTCGTGGAGTCCTCTTCCTTGGAGGTCTTTAAACAGAGGCTGGATGGTGTTTGGAAATGATTCTATAATTCTAGTGGAATCATAGCACCATGATAATTTAGCACAAAAGGAACCTCAGTCTTCATAGAAAGGACAATGGATTCAGATTCCTTACCCACAGAAGCCACATTCTCATAATTCTCCATCATTACACAATTGTACATAAGCCTCTGCTTCTTCGTCAACAGTTTCCATTCGTCCTCAGTGAAATACACCGCTACATCCGCAAAAGTCACCTGCAACAGAAAACAGCCTTCATCCACAAAGTGACTAAGGAAAAGGGGAGGAAATCACATGATACATCCAAATATTATTTCATCACTTCAGAATTCAGTGCAAGAAATAAACTTTAAATTATGTTAGCAAGCAAAAACCTGGTGCCTTTCAAATCCAATTTGTCTCAGACCCTTTCAGTATAATATACTTAGGGAACTGGACATGTTTAGCCTGGAGAAGGCAAGGTTAAGAGGTGATATGATAGCCCTGTTTAAATATTTGAAGGGATGTCATATTGAGGAGGGAGCAAGCTTGTTTTCTGCTACTCCAGAAAACAGGATCCGGAACAATGGATGCAAGATCCAGGAAAAGAGATTCCACCTGAACATTGGGAGGAACATCCTGACAGTAAGGGCTGTTCGACAGTGGAACACACTCCTTCCTCAGAATGCAGTGGCGTCTCCTTCCTTGGAGGTCTTTAAGATGAGGCTGGATGGCCATCTGTCAGGGATGCTTTGATTGAGAGTTCCTGCATTGCAGGGGGTTGGACTAGATGACCCTTGTGGTCTCTTCCAACTCTATGATTCTATGATTCTAATATAATAAACAATATAATTTAGGCCATGGCTGGGATATTGAGGATGTATTAGGATACTCACTATCCCAACACATACAGAACATTTAGCCACCAAAGAATTATAGTGCATTTAGACATTTCTTGCCACATTTCAGAGGCAAACGTCATTTTTAATAACAGTTTTGGGGAGCACGCTGGGATTGAGGGCTACTGGGGCTACCCCATATTCCCCCATATCCTCCAACATTGCAGAGATGGGAAAAGAAAGACACATGTGGACAAGCAATCCAGAAGGCGGTGAAGATGGCCAAAGTTGTTTATGAGGAAGATCACACAAATAGGGAAGGGCACAGCAGTTTGCTTTTGCTTCAGCCTCCTGGGAAGGGCTATATCCTGCCTCCGTCTTTCCTCTCTTCTCCCCACTTTTGAGTTGATGGACTGCAAACTGAATGGCACTCAGGAACTGAAGTGAGCTGAGAAGGCAGAAAGTGGGAGGATGAGAGAGCAACCAGGACATTTTTAAAAGCCCCCCAAAAAGTGGGGTGACAGAGGGTTAACCAGGACTGTTTCTGCCATATCGGGAGAATATGTTATCTGCTTGCTTTCATGAACTGGCCCAGCAGTGACACAGATGAAATTAATAGTCAAGAACTTCAACTCACCAAAGAATTCTTGTACCTCTGCGGCCTCTTTCTTTTGGAGCCCAACTCCCTCCACTTGGCCTCTGTGTCAGACATCAGGTGGGCAGGGGTCCTGGTGGTCTTGCACTTGGGTCACTTCCAGAAAGAGAGGCCCCAAAGCCGTGTAGAAGGAAGCAGAGATGAAGTTCCTGAGAAAAGGGACCAGGGTTAGGATTGGCTTGGCAAGAAACCCTGCAGCACTCAAAGACACAGAGAACAGCATCCTGCTGGTGACATACACAGGTGACATATGCGTCCTTTGGGCCGATGCAGAGGTGGCCATCCCCTTCCTCCCTCTGCACCAAACAAAGCCCCTATACCTAGCGTAGATTCACTGCATCTCCACTACACAACAGTTACTCCATGCCCTATTAGAGTGTTGAAGGATGAGGGGATGGGGAATTGGAGAGGGCCCTGGTTATGTAGCTGTAGCTGGATGTGAAATGAGTGCATCACAAATAAATAAATAAATAAATAAATCATCTGCTGAAACCTCCACAGTTCTCCAGTGCTTTCCCCCATCATCAGCCCCTTTCCCAAGAAGGCTGCATCCACACTGCAGAAATAAGACACTTTGACACCGCTTTAACTGCTCAGTGCTATGGAATCCTGGGATTTTACCTTTGGACACTTAGCCTTATCTGCCAGAGAGCTCTGGTGCCACAACGAACTACAAATCCCAGGATTCCACAGATGGAGCCAGGAGAGTTAAAGTGGTTTTGAACTGGATTATTTCTGTAGAGCAGATACAGCCTAAATTGGTTGTAAAAGGATAGAAGCACCCAAGTCTTGTTTATACTCTCAAAATAATGGTTTTCCTTTAAAAAAAATAAGTAAATTGTTTTAGTCTGAAGTCCTTATTTTTGTTGCTCTTGTTTCTTTCTATTTTTATTTGGTCATTTGAGATGGCTTCCTTCTTGAGTGAAAATCTCTTAATAAGAAACTGGGGAGACCTTTAAAACCTCCCAAAGGAGCTACTTTTGGCCTTTTTCGGGGGGAGAAGCCTCCTCTTAGAAGCCAAAGCCCAATGTTTGTGAAGAAGAAGAATAAGGCTTGTATTAAAACTATCCTCCCTATTTCTGATCCCTTTTAAAACCCATGTTCCCCAGAAGAAGCAGAGCTGTGTAATATAAAAACTCTCTCAGAAAAGAGACACAAAGAGACACACTTCCTTCCTTTTGGCCCAAGGAGCCTGGCCTCCTTCTGACTCTGGAGGCTCAGGAGAGAAAGAGAGGCCTCTGTTCAACTGAGGCCTCAGAGAAGGTTCTGGAACATTATTCCCAACAGTCACAAGCAGCACAAAATGGCTGCCGGGAAACAAAATGGCCGCCTCTGTCTCAACGCTTGGCAGTTGGCAGTTTGAGGCCTTCAGGGAATCTAAAATGGAGGTTGAAAGGGCCCCAAAGTCAGAAGGGACCCCAAATAGGATTTCCAAACCTTAACAACAGCTTAAATCTTTGCTGATATTATAATACAGAGACTCACTGAGATACTAGAACATGGCCACATAGCCTGAAAAACCCACAAAAAACTATCACTGAGATACTGTTTATAAATATTTTTATGTCTTTATATATAAATAAAATTTAATAATAATAATAATAATAAGAAGAAGAAGAAGAAGAAGAAGTTACAACCAGGAGCTAGTTCTCCCTGTGGCTTTCCCCCAAGGAGCCTCTTTCTCCCTCTCCTTCTTCCCCTGAAGCATCCTCAGAGGCCTCTCTGCTCCTCCTCCTCAGGCCCTTCCTCTATGCCTTCCTACTCCTCCTCTTCCTAGGACTGCAATCCTGGCCCCACTTTCTGGGAGTTAAGTCCCAGTGAATTCTGGTTCAGAACACACTGCAGGAATGATGATGATGATGATGATGATGAGTCTCTTCCTTCAAAAGCACAAAGCCTTGTGGAAGCTCAAAGGCTAACAGAGGTCCAAATCACAAGGCAGAAATAACCCTCTTTCAGATAGCTTTAACTGCCTTTGCTCAGTGCTAGGGAATCCTGGGGATTGTAGCTTATTGTGGCACCTCAGCAATCTGACAGAGAAGGCTAAATGTTTCACAAAACTACAGTTCCCAGAATTCCCTAGCATTGAGCCAGGGCAGTTAAAGCAGTCTCAAACTGGACTATTTATGCAGTGAATTTTGGATCTCTGTTAGTCTTTGAGTTTTATCAAGGCACTGTGGTTTTCGGAACAAGAAACTAATTATCATAATTGTTGTTGATGATTATGATGATGATAATAATAATAATAATAATAATAATAATAATAATAATATCCCATTCCCCCTCATAAAGGGACACAACTGAAATTACAAGTTTAAGAAATAGAATTATAACATACAAAAGTATACATTAAAATAAAAGTAAAAAGGATTTAACTAATTCCGCTCCCCTCTGGAAAGTGGGAGAGACCTGGAAGGGACTTGAAATGGGAAGAGAGGAAAAGAGAGGAGATGCTGAGGGGGAGGTCTCTCACGTCCTGGAGTTTGCACCCATTGCTCCGTCTCCTGGTCTCCTCTGCTGGGAGGAAGGGAGCGTGTGGAATTCTGGGAAAGGCTGGCAGTTGGCTTGGAGCCTGAATAGGGTTCTAGAAGGCTGGTGGCTTTGACTGTTGGCTGCTTAGGAAGAAGGGTTCATCTGGATTTCCCTGGCAGTGAAGGGAAGATGGGTGCCTCAATGAGGAGCTCCCAAATTTGGTTCCTATGTGATAATGATGAATGAGAGTGAAAGGCCCCCAGGTTGGAGTCAATGATGGGGGTCTGGAAGCCCTCCTCCTCCCTCTGAAAGAGGCCTCAAGGCTCCTCTGGCTGCCAGGCCTCCTCTCCTCTCTTGAGAGTTTCTGTGGGGCCATGATATTTTGGAGGGGAATCCGAAAGGGAGTCTGTGACCAAGGAACCTCAGAGTATGATCAAGATTGCAAGGTTGTTCCTGAGGAAGGAGAGGCAAACTAGGAGAGGCTGCAGCTGTTTGCTTTTGCCTTAGCCTCTGGGAAGGGCCCCTCTTCTCCTTTCTCCTCTGCTGTCTTCTTGAAGGGCAGACTGCCTTTACACTTTGGACTCCATTTACAGCAATGGCAATGAGCTGAAGAGGAGGGAGAAATGGCAGGAGGAGAAAGAAGAAACCAGCTGAGAAGGTGGGAGGGCAGAGGATGAATCAGGGGGAATGTCCCTTCCAAACTGGGAGAGTTGGAGGGCATGCAGAAGGAGCTGGGCCTGGAAATGGAGGAGGAGTAGGTAGGGTTGCCATAACCCAGTGGCCCCCGTGCCATTCACGGTTTCGGGGGGCCCCTCCCGGTCACGGTCCGGTTTCGGCCCCCACCCGTGCCTTGTTCCCGGTTTGGGGGGTCCGCTCCTGCCATTGCCGCTGCCGCTAATGCGGCTGCTGCGGCGCCGACCCACCTCCTCCTCCTCCTCCGGCTCCACCTTCCTCCTCTTCCTCGGCGGGCCGGCGGCAGAAGCGCCGCTGCCACCGCGCCCCCACTGGGAGGGCTTGCGCGCTGCCCAGGCCTCAGTAGGGGCCAGTGGCAGCGCGTGCGCCTTTCCCATTCCCTCCGCGCGCGCGCACGCGCATGCTTGCCCCGCTTCCCTTCCTCCCGCGCAAGGCATCCTAAGGAGGAGGAGGGGGGAGAGGAGGAGGAGGAGGAGGAGGAGGAAGGAGCCGTAGGAAGGGTGCCTGAAGGCCAGGGCAGAATTGGGCCACAGAAGGAGGAGGAGGAAGAAGAGGAAAGCTGAGTCAGTGGCCATTAGGTCTGCCTTGGTATTTTGGGGCTTTTAAATTATTTTTTAAAATATAAAATACTTATTTTATTTTATTTTATTTTTATTATTGCTTTTTATTTTTTATTTTATTAATTTTTATTATTGCTTTTTATTTTTTATTTTATTAATTTTTATTATTGCTTGTTTTTGTTTTATTTTATTAATTTTTATTATTGCTTGTTTTTATTTTATTTTATTACAGTAATTTTTATTATTGCTTGTTTTATTTTATTTTAGTAATTTTTATTATTGCTTGTTTTATTTTATTAATTTTTATTATTGCTTGTTTTTATTTTATTTTATTAATTTTTATTATTGTTTGTTTTATTTTATTTTATTAATTTTTATTATTGCTTGTTTTATTTTATTTTATTAATTTTATTATTGCTTGTTTTTATTTTATTTTATTAATTTTTTGCTTCTTTTTGTTTTATTTTATTAATTTTTATTATTGCTTGTTTTTGTTTTATTTCATTAATTTTATTATTGCTTGTTTTTATTTTATTACATTACTTTTTATTATTGCTTGTTTTTATTTTATTTTATTAATTTTTATTATCAAATATATACACCCCTGCCTTGTTTTTTATTTATTTTTTCATGATTTTTTATTATTAAATACTGTATATGCAAGTGCATTTTTTGTGTATTTATGGTGCTTTGAATGCTAACAAGTCTGCCTTTCTTGGCCAATTATAGTGATGATGATGATGATGATGATGATGATGATGATGATGATGATGATGATATTGATATCAACAAGCCTCTGAGGCACGGCCAATTAACTTGCTGTGACTCATGTGCCCTGAGGAAAAACCACAGTCCCTTGCCCAAGTACACACTTCTGAGATGTACAGTTGAACCCGAGGGCAAGTCCATTTCTGCCATCTGTCTAAGAATAATGCCAAAATGTCCTCCATTTTGATCATGCCTAAAAACATGCATTTATATTAACATTTTTTAAAAAAAACCTCAATTTTTTGCGCGTCCTCCATTTTTATGAAAACGTGTCCTACATTTGAAAATGTTGCCCTACATTTGTCCTACATTTGTCCCAGTTTAGAGGTCCTCACTTATGGCAACCCTAGGAGTAGGGGGCTTGCAAAATGACCTCCATGGATGAGAAAGTTTGACCTAGTCCATGCAATGTAATGGCCCAGTGAAATCGTGTCCATAATATAGGAGCCACTGTGGCATATTGGTTTGAGCATAGCTGAACTATGTCTCTGGAGATCAGATTTGGAATCCCAGCTCTGCCATGGAAAACCATTGGGTGACCTTAGGCAAGTCACACTCTCTCAGCCTCAGGGAAAGGCAATAAGAAAGCTATTCTGAAGATATTTGCCAAGGAAACCCTGTGATAGGTCTGCCTTAGGGTCACCATAAATTCAAAACGACTTGGAGACACACAATAATAACAACAACAAAAGCAACATCTATTATGTAAAATGGCAAAACCAAGAATTGCTCTTGGAATTTACATTATTTTTCTATATTTTCAAGCCTTAAATGGTTCAATCCACAGGTAAAGAAATCTGTAGGTACAGAGGGCTATCGTCATCATAATAATCATCATCATGAAAAAGTAGAGGGTGTTCTTTATCAAATTTGTACCAGGAGGCCGACTAAAATGGTGAAGCGTCTGGAAACCAAGACCTTTGGCTTAACAAGGCTACAGGCCTCTTCCCCCACAAAAAACTCTAATGCACCCCTGAAAGGAGCTCCTCCCTCTCACTTCTTCTTTGTGTGGAGAGCCCCTTCCCCCCCCATGTCCCTCTCTCTTCTCCTCACAACCACAATCACAACAACAACCCTGTGAGGTTGTTCTGTCAGGCAACAGAGACCAGTCCCTCCATGATCTCCTTCTGGGTCAGAAGAGGGGGATGGAGGGAAGGCCTTGGCAGCCATTGCTTTGTGTGTGGGGGGGAGGCAATGGCCTTCATGCCATAGACCAATACCTCCCCCAAAAGAGAGTATTCTTTGAGGCCTTTCCTCCTTCCCCCAATGGCCACCTTTCCCTGCTCCTTCTAGGCCTGCCCCCCACAACCACCTTTCCTCTCCTGGCAAATGGGAAATGGGGGCTCTAAGACTTTTCCTGTCCCCCTTTGAGAAGCAGCTCCCCTACACAACAGATACTCCATGCCTTCTTAGAGTGGTGGGGGATTAAGGGATGGGGAATTGGAGAGGACCCTGGTTATGTCCCTATAGCTGGATGTGAAATGATTGCATCATAAATGAATAAATAAAGAAATAATCTGCAGAAACCTCCAGACGTCCCCAATGCTTTTCTTCATCATCAGCCCATTTGCCAAGAAGGTGTCCTCCACACAACAGAAATAAGGCACTTTGACACCACTTTAACCGCTCAGTGCTATGGAATCCTGGGATTTTACCTTTGGACACTTAGCCTTCTCTGCCAGAGAGCTCTCATGCCACAACAAACTACAAATCCCAGGATTCCATAGGATGGAGTCAGAAGAGTTAATACACTTTAGAACTGGATTATTTCTGTAGTGCAGATACAGCCTGAGTCGGTTGTAAAAGAGTAGAAGCACCAAAGTTTATTTTTTATCCTGTTAAAAATGGTTTTGCTTTTTAAAAATATAAGTAGTTTGTTTTTCTGTCTAACCCTTATTCTTGTTGTTCTTGTTTGTTTGTTTGTTTGTTTATTTGTTTCATTCTTGGTAATATGAGTTATTCTGGTCTGTCTCCTTCTTTCTTGTCTGAAAATCTATTAATTAGGAAACTGGGGAGACTTAAAACCTCCCAAAGGAGCCACTTTTGGCCTTTTTTGGGGCACTAGCCTCCTCTTAGAAGCCAAAGCCTAATGTTTGTGAAGAATAATAATAAGGCTTGCATTAAAACTATCCTCCCCATTTCTGATCCCTTTCAAAACCCATCTTCCCCAGGAAGAGCAGAGCTGTGTAATACGAAAACCCTCTCAGAAAAGAGACACAAAAGACACATAAAAGACACACTTCCTTCCTTTTGGCCCAAAGAGCCTGGCCTCCTTCTGACTCTGGAGCCTCAGGAGAGAAAGAGAAGCCTCTGTTCAACTGAGGCCTCAGAGAAGGTTCCGGAACATTATTCCCCACAATCACAAGCAGCACAAAATGGCCACCAGAACACAAAATGGAATTCTGGGAAATGTAGTTTTGTGAGACATTGAGCCTTCTCTGTCAGAGAGCTCTGGTGCCACTATAAACTCCAATTCCCAGGATTCCCTAGCACTGGGCCAGGGCAGTGAAAGCGCTCTCAAACTGGACTATTGCTGCCCTGTGTTTTGCACCTTTCTTGGCCGCAAACTGTCCATAGCCTGCAATGCATCTCCTAATTCTGTTGGCAGTCCCTCCCTCCCAACACTTTCTCATTTCCCCCCAAAACCAGCGCAAAGCTGGCAGATGGAAAGAGGTTTTAAAGCAGCATTTAAATCTGCCATATTTGTTTTTAAAAGACTAAATGTCCCAAATGCTATGATCAGTTTTGTAGCTATTATTACAGAAAGACGCAGAGTGCAAACTCCTCAAGTACCTTTATTTTCTGGAGTGAGATGGGCTTTTCCAACTGACTCTCTGTGATGATCTCCGGTGGTCCAAGCAGCCAAACTGCGGCCCTGTAATAATAATAATAATAATAATAATAATAATAATAATAATAATAATAATAGTTTTATACCCCTCTCTTCAGCCAAAAGGCTATCAGAGTGGATTATAAATTGTTAATTAGACATTTAGACATTATGGCTCTTAGCCCAGCAGACCCTTAAATTCCTTAAATCTCTCTGCCATCATCCAGTGAATTATAAAAGGATTTCCCTTAACCTACACTGGGACCAGTTAAGGAACCTTATTTCTCCTTCTTTACTAATCTTCCCAAGCATCAAGCGAGCCAAAACACGTGTAAAAGGAGCATCAAGTAGTAGATACTCTAAGGAGATAGTTACTATAGATAATAACATATAACTAAAATATGTCATGCAAGATATTAAGAATCTTGCAGGTACAATATTTGTAAGTATATAATATTCAATTCATACAAGCTATTAAAGAAAGAAATAAACCCAAATGTCTAATTCTGAGACTAACTTCCAAGATCCGCTCTTTAACTCTGTCTCTCGATCTCCAACCGACACATTTCCCCCAACTGTCTCTTGGTCTCTCAGGCCTTATATCTTCCAGAAGAACCTTCATCTTGCTCTCTGATTGGTCAAGAGAGCCTTCCGTAGCAGTGATGTCATTCTGCATTTGCATAAACCTCCCTTTACTGCCTGAAGAAGACCTCCATTGACTGGAGCCCAGTCATTACATTTGCCCAAGGCAAGGCTTGCTCCTATTTCCCAATGTTGTTCTTGGGGTCTGCCTCCCAGTTGTTTCCAGGTCTTATGGTGACCTTATGGGAGTCTCTGAAGGGGTTTTCTTGGCAGGTTCCTTCAGAGTGGGTTTCCCATGGCCATCCTCTGAGGCTGAGAGAGTGAGACTTGCCCAAGGCTTCAGTTCTTTTGGAAGCCTTTTTGCTTTATCTTCTAGAAGGAAGCTGAAGTGTTGCTTCTTGCACTGAAG
>JACSCI010001838.1:1984-13165 GCA_016801065.1 Sceloporus tristichus
ATTTAGACATTATGGCTCTTAGCCCAGCAGACCCTTAACTTCCTGAAATCACGCTGCCATCATCCAGTGAATTATAAAAGGGTTTCCCTTAACCTACACTGGGACCAGTTAAGGAACCTTATTTCTCCTTCTTTACTGATCTTCTCAAGCATCAACCAATCCAAGACATGTGTAAAAGGAGCGTTGAGTAGTAGATACTCCAAGGAGATATTTACCATAGATAAGAAAATATAACTGAAATATAAGTCATACAAGGTATTAAGAATCTTGCAGGTACAATATTTGTAAGTATATAATATTCAATTCATAAAAGCTATTAAAATAATAAATAGACCTAAGTGTCCAATTCTGAGACTAACTTCCAAGATCCGCTCTTTAACTCTCTTTCTCTCGATCTCCAACTGACACAATTCCCCCAACTGTCTCTTGGTCTCTGAGGCCTTATATCTCCTTCTCACGGAAGCTTCCAGAAGAACCTCATCTTGCTCTCTGATTGGTCAAGAGAGCCTTCTCTAGAAGTGATGTCATTCTCTGTGGGATGTGGGAGGGACTGGGCTTCCAGCCAATGGCAGCCCTCAGAATGTCGTCAGGAGAACTTCTTCGGTTCCTAGAAGAGCATTGAACCCATGGCTTTGAGACAGGGCTGGTCCTCCATTTTGATACAGTGAGGCTCCTGGTTTTGGAGCCATGATGAAAGGAAGCCATTCCTAATGGCTGAATAGTGGTCTTCCTATTTCTATTCCCAGGGAAGGGAAGAGGGCCCTGGAGTGTTCTCTGCCTCCAAAAAGAACTTGACCTCCATAAAGACTAGAAATCAAATAAATAAGTAAATCTGCCGATCGGTTGAGGCTGCCCTAGACTTCTGTCAGTTTAGTAAAGCAGATTGGGGAGACCTCCAGGGAAGAGCTAAACAAATAATCCCATCACACAAGAAATCTAGATGACCAGGAACAAAGATTGTGGCCTTGTCTTTTCCCTCTCACCTAGGGTTGCCATAAGTCAGGACTTCCAAACCAGGACAAATGTAGGACAACATTTTCAAATGTAGGACACATTTTTTTAAAACGCAGGACACGCAAAAAAAATTGATGCTTTTTTAGAAATGTTAATATAAATGCATGTTTCTTAGGCATGATCAAAATGGAGGACATTTGGGCATTATTCCTAGACAGATGGCAGAAATGGACTTTCCTTTCTGGCCAGCCCCCCCCCTCCCCCAATTCCAAACAGCACATTTGGGCATTGAACATGGCTTTATTTTAGAATTAGAAGAACTCTGTTAAGAATTTGGGTCAAATATAAAGGGAAAATTTATAGACACATTCCGATTTGGGCATCACCACACGAAGCTTTCATGAAAAGAAGTAAATTAATTGATAGAGGGTGGTTGAAATATAAAGATCTGGTTGAAAACGTGAAGGGCAAGATTCAAATGAAACGTTGGGAACAAAAGAGACAGGAGGGAATAGAGATGGCTTGGTTTACATACAGGCAGTTACTAGGAAGGTTCAAAGATGATATGAAACAATATGGAATAACCATGGAAAAAACAGAATTAGATATGATAATAATGAAAGAAAATAACGATAGTAAAGGGATGATCTCAAAATTATATACACTTTGTTTAAAAATAGATGTGGAAGAAGAAACCATTAAACCTAGTATGATCGAATGGGCTAAAAATATAGGCAGGAATATTAGATTAGAAAATTGGGAAAGAGCGTGGGGCAAAGATTTGGATTTTACAGTGTGTCTTGACATTAGAGAAAATTTTATAACGATGTTACATAGATGGTACCTACCACCGGTTATAATTGCTAAAATGTATAAAACAAGAGAGACGAACTGCTGGAGGTGCGATAAACATCCGGGAACTTTTTATCAGATGTGGTGGCCATGCCCAACTATTCAAAAATTTTGGAAAGAGGTATACAACTGTATAAGGAGTATGTATAATATAAAGGTGAAACTAACACCAGAGACATATTTGTTGAATATTGTTACTGATAGCGAGGTAAGAAAATACTTGAAACCCGTACTTTATTTTATCACGACTGCAAGAATCGTAATTGCCAGAAATTGGAAAAATCAGGGGGAGATTGATGTAGAGGAATGGTTGATAAAGGCAATGGACGTGATAGAGATGGATATGATTACTATACATCTAAGACAAATATGAGGCAAATTACGAGGACATATGGAAACCCCTGTTACAATACAGACCGGTCCCCATCTTCCATTTCTAAGCAAGGTGATTGAGAGGGCAGTTGCTCTCCAAGTCCAAGTATTCTTAGATGAAACAGATTATCTAGACCCTTTTCAAATTGGCTTCAGGACGGGATACAGAGTCAAGATTGCTATGGTCTCCTCAGATGATCTCCGCTGGAGCATTGACAAGGGAAGTATGACCCTGTCGGTGTTTTTGGACCTCTCAGTGGCTTTTGATACCGTCAACCATGGTATCCTTCTGGAAAGCCTGAGGGAATTGGGGATAGGAGGCACTGCGTTGCGGTGGTTTTGGTCCTATCTCAGAAGCAGATTCCAGATGGTGATGCTTGGGGACAGTTGCTCCTACAAAAGGGATCTTAAATTTGGCATCCTTCATCGCATCTTCCTGTCCCAAATGCTATTTAACATCTACATGAAACCGCCTGGAGAGATCATCCGGAGGTATGGGATGGGGTTTTATCAGTACGCTTATGACATCCAATATCTCTCCATGCCCCAGACTTCAGAGTCAACTAAGGAAGGCATCTCCCCTCTGAATGAATGTCTTGAGGGAGTAATGGGCAAGATGAGGAAATCAAATTGAAAGTGAATCCATTTAAGACAGAAGTACTTGTTGTTGGAGTCTCTAACCCAGGTATGGAGGTTTGTCTACCGCTCCTGGACGGGGTCACAGTTCCCCTAAAGGACTATGTTTGCAGTTTGGGGGTGCTCCTGGTTCCTTTGCTCCAGATGTCAGCTCAGATAGATGCGACGGCCAAGAGTGCCTGTTATCAGCTTCGGTTGATACGCCAGCTGCGCCCTTTCCTGGAACCTGAAGACCCAAAAACTATGGTTCATGCACTGGTAAGCTCACATCTTGACTTCTGCAATGCGCTCTACATAGGGCTACCCTTGAAGTAAGTCTGGAAACTTCAACTAATTCAAAATATGGCAGCTCACTGTGACAATTTATTGATTGATTGATTTAGGTTCAGGTGAGCTTTATTTATAAATTCACATACAGTTATACATTGACGATTGTACTTTCCAGTTATTTATCACTTCTGTCAGCATCTCTTGAACATACACGATATTTACAGATTGATCATATTTACAGCTTCCAATACCTTCCAATACATGTTCTGTTTATTATCTTGGCATCACCTATATATTCTGTACTGATATTTTGCCCTTTCCTGTATTTTCCCCTTACATTAGAAATGAGGTAGACAGCAAACTCTTTAAGTATCTTTATTTTATTTTCTGGAGTGAGATGGGCTTTTCCAACTGACTCACTTATAATTAGTATTAACTATTAATGAGTCCTTCTTTCTGGGAATGGCTCAAGCCCTTAAAGCCTCAGGCCCCTTTCTCCTCCTCCATTTTCTCCTCTGGAGGGACTGAGCATGCTCAGTGGCAGCCAAGGCAGACATCTTCCTTCAGGGCAGAGGGGCTTCAGGGGCTGCTACTGAGCATGCCCAGATCTCTTGAGGAGCAGGCTCAGTACTCTCCCTCCCTCCCTTGGTGTTTCCATGGCGACAACAGACTCTGCCTGGCAACAGTGAAGGAGGCTGTTCTCAGAGGCACAAAGACACTCCTCTGGGGGATGACATCACTGGTGGGCAACCGTCCAATCAGAGGGCAGCTGTTGGGGAAGAAGCTTCTAGAAGGTGGCTGCTGAGACTAGAGAGGCCTGAATGGGGTTCTAGGAGGCTGGGGCTTTGACCATTGGCTGCTTAGGAAGAAGAAGGGCTCCTTCTGGGTCTCCTTGGCAGGGAAGGGAAGGTGGGGCCTCCATGGGGGACTCCCAGTTTGGTTCCTCTGTGAGAATGAGGACTGGAGGGGAAGAGCCCCATTTTGGAGCCAGTGATGGGGGGATGGAGGGCCTTCTGTAGGGAGGCAGCTTTGGGGCTGGAAGCAAGGAAGGCCCCTTCTTCTTCTCCTCCTCCTCCTCCCTCCAAATAAGACAGAAAGACTCCTCTGGCTGCCAGGCCTCCTCTTCCTTCTTGGGGGTCTCTGGGGGTCTATGAGATTTCAGAGGGGAATCAAAGGGTGTCTCTGTGTGAATATATACATCTGCTTCTGTTCAGGCAAAAGGGGACCATCTCTGGTGTTGAAGCTCTTTCCAGACTCCTCTCCAAAGGCTGGATCTTGGAGGGAGGGGGCTCTGGCTCTGTTTCCTTCATTGCAAACAGTTGCTCTTCTTTCAACTGGGATGGACATCCTATCGCCCACCGATGTTTACAGACTACAGCTCCCATCATCCCCTTGGACAGCATAACAAATAAAAGAAGGATACTGGGAGTTGTAGTACATTGACACCTGGAGGCCAAAAGAAATCCCATCCCTAGTTTAAGACTAAGCCTTGTGCGTAACCCCAGCTAGAGGGGTTTGGGGTTGGTTTTCTTAATGAAGAAAGAAGGAACCCAAGACAAGAGCCTTTTCCTGTTCCTTTGTTCTGTTCAGTTGGCTTCACTCTGGAGCAACCCTAAGAAGGAGGAAAGTCCAAAGACTTTGTTATTAACTGACTGAACAAGGTCTTGCAAGCTGAAAGTCTTCCTTTCATTGACTCAATCCACCTCCAGCCACTCTTTCTCTTTCCTGATGCCTTCCACTTTACTGACCATCCTCCTTTTTCCAGGGAGTCATGTCATCTAACTATCTGCCCAAAGTACAATAGCTTCATTGATTTGTTTGATCTACTAGGAAATGTTGAGGCTTGCTTTGCTCTGAGAGCCACTGAATTCTATCTTTGGTGGTCCATGGAAGACTGCATAAGTGTTGCCCATGTAAAACACCTCCATTTGTACTTCTGCAGGTGTGCAAAGAACCAAGATGGCCTCCAAAGGAAGGAAGAGAGGAGAAACTACCCTCAGTTCCTCCTTCGAGGAAGAAAATGGAGGAAAGAAGACCTTGGGACAGTAAATGTTCAGCCCTCCTTTTTTGAAGTGGCGCCATTGGGAATTTGAGAGACTGGGATGCAATGGGGGTCGGTTATATACAATCCTCTGTCTTTCAGTGAATAGTTGATCCGTGGTTCCTGCCATCTTGCCCTTGCTTCCCCTCCCAGCCAACCAGGGCCAGAGATGGAGGGAGGGATTGGGATTCCAGCCAATGATGGCCCCTCAGAGTGTCCTCAGGAGGACTTCTTCTGTTCCTGCCTTTGTCCTTCTGTGGAAAATTGATTAAGGGAGAAAAATATGACAAATGCAATGAACTATAAGGGAAGGTTATTGTTGGGGTATTTTTCCCTCTTTTTGTTGATTTGTTTATAGTGGTTTTAATTCTGTGGAGAGTTTGTTTAATTGGGTTTTAGGAATAACCCTTTGAGATCTTTACTTATGTTTTTGCATATTCTTTGGTCAGCATTGGTTTTTATTCTTGTTAGCCACTCCTGCAGTCCCAGGGCTGGAGAAAAGACAGAAGGTGGGTGGGTGGAAGAATGATGATGAAAGTAGAGGAGGAGAAGGACCCACTCTTCCCAGAGCCACCTCCAGCTCTGTCCTCTTTTGCCCTTGCAAGGCTAGCCAACCCTCAGTCCAGAATCTCAGTGTTTCAAGCACTGAGTGAAAGGGAGAAGGGATGGTTGTCTCACCAAGTCCTGTGTAGCAAAAGCAATGGTGATATAATCCAGTCCACGTTCATCACGAGGCTTCAGTCATTCCAGTCCATCATGTTCAAAGGGAACATCTGAGAGTCCTCCAGGTCTGAGCAGAATTCCAGGTAACAGGCATTCAGCCAACATTCAAGGCAAGAGCAAGGTGTCTCCCAAGCACCACGGATGGGTCTCAACCATGCTGGACCGAGGGAGGTGCTGGGATATTTCTAACCCATCTGGGTCTCGCATGTTCTAGCTGTTGGCTTCCTACTTAACCATAGAGAATGCCCTTGTCTCTCTTTTTCTTGGGGTCTCTCTGTGGGAGTAGGCCCCAGTCAATCTGGCTCAGGAGGAGGGAAACCTTGCTGCTGGGAACCTGATGCTGGGACTGGCTGCAGGCTTACCTCCGGAGGATCTGGACAGTGGCTGCAGCCCTGGCTTGTCCCTGGGATCTCAGCCTCCACCTCAGACTCAGAGGACAGGCCTGGCTCCTGGCGGCAGGGCATGGCAAGCCCTCACCTGGAGCGCCACCTTCATTTCAAACCCCAAAGGGGGAAAGTTCCCAGAGACCTTCCCTGCAGAGTCTTGTAGGGCCGATTGGCTGTGAGGTTTGAGGTGCTTCTGGTGAGATGTAGTTGTAGGGCAACACATTTGGAAGGCACCCATTTGGGGAAGAGGAAGAGAGAGGGATGTGCAGCGGAGAACAGGAGCCAGAATCACCTGTTCCTCTGGATAGAACTGGATTGCAGCTCCCAGCAGCTTCTAACAAGCATGGCCAGTGGTGAGGGAGAGTGGGAGTTGCAGTCCATCAACATCTGAAAATCTACCTGATTCCCATCCCTGTTGGAAAAGTTGGGTTGCTTTTAAGGAGTTTGTGGGGGGTGGCTTGCCCCCAAATTTGTTGGGCAATCAGCTCAGGACTGGCATCTCTGCCAGGATGATGTTCCTGCCACCCTCACGCTTGACCTCGCTTGAGCCAGGGAAGAGCTGCCACACTCAGAGGCATTCCTAGTATATTTGTGCAAATCATTCATCAATCATCCCTCTCTTCCACAGCCTTTTCGGGTCCAGCGGAGCTGCTAGACAAGCAGAAGAGGGCAAGGCTCACTTTCTCTTGCCAGACCCATAACTTCAGCACCCCTTCCCAGCAGCGCACTAGGTGACACCCCCCGCACCCTCCTGGCAATGCCCTTGGCCATCTTTCTGGCCTGGGCCAGTCAGGCTCTGGGCCGTCTCCCTTCCTGATCTCTCACACCAAGTTATAGTCGGTGCCCTGACTGAGGTGCTCTGGACAGTGCTAGAGGAAATGCTTGCCTTTGCGTGGAATGGGAATCTCTGGCTTCAATAATCTTGTTCAAGAAGAATATGCGAAGATTCTGAGGAAGTCAGTGAGCATGTGAAATAAAAGTACTGTCAGTCCTCAGTATACGCTGGGGTTTGGTTCCAGGACCCACGGTGGATGCCAAAACCCATGCATGCTCAAGTTACAGTGGACCCTTGTTATACGCTAGGGTTTGGTTCCAGGACCCACGGTGGATGCCAAAACCCATGCATGCTCAAGTTACAGCGGACCCTTGTTATACGCTGGGGTTTGGTTCCAAGATCCCCTGTGTATTACAAAATCTGTGTATGCTCAAGTGCCATTCAATACAATGTCATAGCAAAATGGTGTCCCTTATAAAAATGGAAAATGAAGGTCTGATGTTTGAAATTTATACTTTTTTTTAACATTTTCAAACCATGTATCTTGTAACTGTGTATAAAATAATCAGTGTATAAGAAGGGCCGACTGTACCTTAAATACAAGGGCATACTAAAATAGTGTCCCTTAAGTAAAATAAAATAAAAAGAGTTACTTTTTGGAACTGATAAATTTTGAAACTATTTTCAAGGTCTGGATGCTTGAATCCATGGACAAACATCCGTGGAAATTAGCTAGGAAACAAAGCAGTCCCAGATTGCAAGCAGACCTCTAGAAATTCCCTCTGACATCCCAGGGAGCCTTGACAGCTGCTCCAGAAACAGTCTAATTTCATGTTATCTAAACAGAAAGGCAGAATAGTCCATCTTCTGGGATTAAGCTGGAGCCACGTCTAGCCAGCAAGAAAGGTCTGAAAGAGAAACAGCATGGTGCCATGGACTGAGGGCTGGACTAGAACCAGGAGATCAGGATTCGAATCCTCACTCAGTCTTGGAAATCCATGGGTGAGCTTGCATATATCACACTCTCTCAGCCTCAAAGGAAGGCTCTGCTGAATAAATATGGACATAAAAGAGACCCCTACAACTAAGTATTATACAGTGGTTTGAGTATTGGCCTAGTACTCTGAGAAACCAAAGTTTAAATCTCCACTCGGCCATAGAAACTCACTAGCTGCCCTTGGGCAAGTTACACTTTCTCAGTCTCAGAAGAAGGCAATGGTAGCAAGGTTTTTACCAGAGGACCTCAATGTGTGGGGCGGATTGTATGGGAGAAAGTGATCCCGTAAGTAAGGTTATAACCAAGATCTTGTACTGTGCCCTGAAATTAATAGGCAGCCAATTAAGAGATTTTAATATAGGTGTGATATGGTCACCTCTAGATCTTCCAGTGACCACTCTGGCAGCCATATTTTGGATTAGATGAATTTTCCAGACTTGGTACAAGGGTAGCATAGGTAGAGCGCATTACAGAAGTCAAGGCGTGAGGTTACAAGAGTGTGCATAATAGTTTTCGGGTCTACAGGTTCCAGGAAGGGGCGCAGTTGGCATATGAACCAAAGCTGATAATAGGCACTCCTGGCCATCGCATCTATCTGAACTGACATCTGGAGCAACGGATTCAGGAGCACCCCCAAAGTGCAAACACAGTCTTTTAGGGGATGTGTGACCCCATCCAGGACCGGTTGACAAACCTCCATACCTAGATTAGGATCTCCATCAAGTACCTCGGTCTTATCTGGATTCAGTTTTAATCTGTTTCTCCTCATCCAGCACATTACTGGCCCAAGACATTCATTCAGAGGGGAGATGCCTTCCTTAGTTGATGCAGAGGTCTGGGGCATGAAGAGATATAGTTGGGTGTCATCAGCGTACTGATAGCACTCCATGTCTCCAGATACTCTCTCCCAGCGGTTTCATGTAGATGTTAAACAGCATTAATGACAGGATGATGCCCTGAGGAATCCCAAATTTAAACTCCCTTTTAAAGGAACAACTGTCCCCAAACATCTCTGTCTGGAATCTGCTTGAGAGATAGGACTGGATCCACTGCAATGCATTGCCCCCGATCCCCAATTCCCTCAGGCTTTCCAGAACGATACCACGGTCGATGGTATTGAAAGCCACTGAAAGATCCAAAAACTTCAACAGGGTCACACTTCATCTGTCGGTGTTCAAGGAAAGATCATCTACTAAGGCGACTATAGCATTCTTGACTCCGTATCCCGTCTTGAAGCCAGTTTGAAATGGGTCTAAATCATCTGATTCTTCCAAGAATGCTTGGAGTTGAAGAGCAAGTTCCTTCTCAATCACCTTGCTTAGAAATGGAAGATGGATCTGTAATTGTTCGTGTCCAAGGGATCTAGGGAGGGCTTTTCCAGAAGACGCTGAACCACCGCTTATTTTAAACAAGATGGAAAATAGCCCTCCCTAAGAGATTCATCTATGATACGTCTCAGATGAGTCCTAAGTGCATCTCCTACTTGGAGCACTAGCCATGAAGGGCAAGGGTTGAGAGGGCAAGTTGTCTTCTTCACACTTCCAAGGAGCTTGTCCACATCCTCAGTACTCACAGATTCAAATTGATCCAGTATGATCTTATTCACTGAGTTACTGGACACCTCACCTATAGCCTCTACAATAATGTCTGCCTCTGGAAGAAGTGAAGGAGTATGTCCTTCCTTCCTTCCGGAATGGAGCCCAAGCTCCAGAACTGGACTCAGGAGAGAAAGGATGGGAAGACTCTGTTTTGTATATATAGCTCTTTCTCTCTTTCTGTGTGTGTGTGTGTGTGTATGTGTTTGCCTCTGCTTTTCTTATGGCTGTGAATGGAGGTGAGGACTGGGGAGAGAAGAAAGTGTCTGTTTAAGCCAGAACTGCCCACTCCAAGCCAAACTATACATTAAAACCCAAAACCTAAAACACCACCCTCTTCCCAACCTTGCCCCCACCTCCAATTCCTACAGTCTATGCTCCACAGGTAGCAAGACCCCCTTTGCCACCCCCAGAAACTAACTCCCTTCCTGTTAATATCATTCCCATAACTATTTGAGCCAGCTGCAACAAATCCCAATCCTCTATTTCGTTAACCTATACCACAATCTCCAGTCAAATTTATAAACTATGATCTTTACTAACAGCAATGAAAACCTAAACTTAACAAAATATAACTTTAAAACATAAACAGACTTATCCACAGACAAACCACAGACATATGGATAGACAACCCTTAGAAACAAAACCATAAGGACCTTTTCACTGCTGGATTGAAAATATATTTCCTATATTAATTCTTGAAAAAATAATGTTAGTTCACTTCTGGGATTTGTGTGGCTTCTCTGCTGTGTGGACTCTCTGATGTCTCACTAGATTTGACCTCAAAGAAAAACATTTCCCACAATGCTGGCATTTGTATGGCTTCGCTCCTGTGTGGACTCTCTGATGTTTCACTAGGCTTGGCTTTTGAGAAAAACGTTTCCCACAATGCTGGCATTTGAATGGCTTCTCTCCTGTGTGGACTCTCTGATGCTTGACAAGGACTGACTTGTATGCAAATCTTTTTCCACAATGCTGGCATTTATGTGACTTCTTTCTTGTGTGGACTCTCTCATGACTGACAAGTTCTTCTGTAAAGGGGGACAATGACAGACAAGACTAAATCTCAGCGTTAAGAGAGGAAGGTGTTACCCGAAGATTTAGCCCCACGTTCACCCCTCCCTATTTCAGGTTAAATTAATAAAGTTGGTGTGAGTGACCTGAGCATGACACTGTTCTGGATGCCCCCAAATCCATATAATGATTATATCCTTACTCCTAGGAGCTAGCAAAGAAGAGATTGTAGGGGAACTTCCATGAGGAAATCAGTGGAAGCAGATAATCAGAGAGTTGAAATATATTCCAATAAATATGTGTAAAAATACTTTGATTGAAAAGTGGCATCATTTCCTGTGAGACTTCCAGAGAGTGTTGAGTCAGAGCACATGGCATGATGCAAGCTAACTGCAGAGGATGCTTCATGCTGTGTGGCACCAGGAGATGACTCACAACCAATACAGTATACAGCTAAAAAGGCCAATGTCATTCAATACGAGTAAAGTTTCTAGATCAAGGGATGTAATAGTGCTACTCTATTCTGACTAAAGCAGAATAGAGTAGCACTATTACATCCCTTGATC
>JACSCI010001839.1:0-13160 GCA_016801065.1 Sceloporus tristichus
ACTTTGATTGAAAAGTGGCATCATTTCCTGTGAGACTGCCATTGAGTGTTGAGTCAGAGCACATGGCAAGATGCAAGCTAACTGCAGAGGATGTTTCATGCTGTGTGGCACCAGGAGATGACCCACAACCAATACAGTATACAGCTAAAAAGGCCAATGTCATTCTAGGTTGCATCAATACGAGTAAAGTTTCTAGATCAAGGGATGTAACAGTGCTACTCTATTCTGCTTTAGTCAGAATAATCCTGTGTCCAGTTCAGGGCCCCACAATTTAAAAAGGATGTTGTCAAGTTGGAACATGCCCAGAAAAAGGCAGCCAAAGTGGTGAAGGATATTGAAACTATCAAGCCCTTTGAGGAGCAACAGCAAGAGCTCTTTGACAGTGCAACTCCCTTAGTTTCGTGGAGTCCTCTTCCTTGGAGATCTTTAAACAGAGGCTGGATGGTGTTTGGAAATGATTCTATAATTGTAGTGGAATCATAGCACCATGATCATTTAGCACAAAATGGACCTCAGACTTCATAGAAAGGACAATGGATTCAGGTTCCTTACCCACAGAAGCCACATTCTCATAATTCTCCATCATTACACAATTGTACATAAGTCTCTGCTTCTTCGTCAACAGATTCCATTCATCCTCAGTGAAATATACTGCCACATCCACAAAGGTCACCTGCAACAGAAAACAGCCTTCATCCAGAGAGTGACTAAGGAAAAGGGGAGGAAATCACATGGTGCATCCAAGTATTATTTCATCACTTCAGAATTCAGTGCAGCAAATAAACTTTAAATTATGTTAGCAAGCAAAAATCTGCTGCCTTTAAATCTAGTTTGTCTTGAATCCTTTCAATATAATATACTTAGGGAGCTGGACATGATTAGCCTGGAGAAGGCAAGGTTAAGAGGTGATATGATAGCCCTGTTTAAATACTTGAAGGGATGTCATATTGAGGAGGGGGCAAGCTTGTTTTCTGCTGCTCCAGAAAACAGGATCCGGAACAATGGATGCAAGATCCAGGAAAAGAGATTCCACCTGAACATTAGGAGGAACGTCCTGACAGTAAGGGCTGTTTGACAGTGGAACACACTCCTTCCTCCGAATGCAGTGGCATCTCCTTCCTTGGAGGTCTTTAAGATGAGGCTGGATGGCCATCTGTTAGGGATGCTTTGATTGACTGTTCCTGCATGGCAGAATGGGGTTGGACTGGATGGCCCTTGTGGTCTCTTCCAACTCTATGATTCTAATATCATAAACAATATAATTTAGGCCATTGCTGGGATATTGAAGATGTATTAGGATACTCACTATCCCAACACGAACAGAACATTTAGCCACCAAAGAATTATAGTGCATTTAGAAATTTCTTGCCACATTTCAGAGGCAAATGTCATTTTTAATAACAGTTTTAGGGAGCACACTGGGATTGAGGGCCACTGGGGCTACCCCATATTTAGATCCAGAGATGTTCCCCCATATCCTCCAACATTTCACTGATGGGAAAAGCAAGACACATGTGGACAAGCAATCCAGAAGGTGGTGAGGATGGCCAAAGTTGTTTATGAGGAAGGTCACACAAAAGGGGAAGGGCACAGCAGTTTGCTTTTGCTTCAGCCTCCTGGGAAGGGCAATATCCTGCCTCCGTCTTTCCTCTCTTTGCTCCATTTTTGAGTTGATGGGGTGCAAACTGAATGGCACTCAGGAACTGAAGTGAGCTGAGAAGGGGGAGAGTGGGAGGATGAGAGAGCAACTGGGACATTTTTAAAAGCCCCTGAAAAAGTGGGGTGAAAGAGGGTTAACCAGGACTGTCTCTGCCATATTGGGAGAATATGTTCACTGCTTGCTTTCATGTTGTTGTGAGTTAAGGATTGGGTAACTCTAGAGGATGAAAGACTTCTTGAATTGGAAGGGGATGGGTTGAAATTTGGTTGGCATGTTTACTTGTGGCATATGAGAAATCGCAACAAAAGAAAATTTTTATGGATCATTGTATTAGGAAACCCCTGTTAAAAATTTCGAACCGTTACAAAGATAGAATCCTACCTAAATTGAACGGATGGGTCTCCCCTCATGAAAACTTCTTTAGAAAGGAAATGGCCAGAGACTCAAAATGGTATAATTATAATGATTTGTTGGGATTTCAGAAAGGAAATTGGGTAATTAAAACAAGAGAAAAACTACTGGAAGAAGGATGGAAAGGAACATGGTTCGCATACAGACAGATCTATGAACGATTTAGGTTAGATGAGAAAACATATGGTTTTGTAAGAAAGGAGGATGACCCTCATTTAGGAAAGATTTTGGCCCTTGAAGAAAATAAATTAATTAGCAAAATCTATAAAACACTATTACAGTATGACACAGAAGAGGAGGTGGTAAAACACCAGATGATTAAAGGGGCAAGGAGTGTCGGCCACCCTATATTACTTTCGCAATGGGAAAGAGTTTGGGAAAACGGATTTAGATATACAGCTTCTCAAAACTTGAGGGAGAATTTTTACAAAATGTTTTATCAATGGTCTCTCTCATCAGACAAACTAGTGAACATCTATAAAAATAATAGCAACAGGTGCTGGAAATGTAAAAAGGATATTGGTACCTTTTACCATGGCTGATGGATGTTTGATTGGGCAAAAAAATTTGGGCAATGATTAAGGATCAGTGAAATTTTAAATATCAATTTACATTTAAAACCCGAATGTTATCTTTTGGGTATATTTGGAGGTGAAATTCCATCTAAATATGGAAAAATTGTTTTTTATATGGTTTCTCTTGCCCGGATATGTTATGCTCAAAAATGGAAATGTAGTGATATTCCAACAAAGGAGGACTGAATAATAAAATTGTATGATGGAATAGAAATGGACAAATTAACTCAGACATTGAGGAATGAAAATAAGGGGAAATTAAGTAAAGAATAGAATGTGGTTATCAAATTTTTGAAAGAGAATTTGGGGAATTTAGCAGCTATTAATATAGCTTGATTTGGTAAGATAGAACCCATACTTCCTTCCTGTTAAATTTTAAGAAAGTCAATTAATCAAGTTAGTACATACTGGTAAGACGGAAGCCAATTAGCATGTAAGAATGAAGAGAGAATGAGATTTTGAAGAAGAGTGGAAGATAAGAAAAGTATAATTTGGAAGCCTAGAATTTTAGTTTAGAGAGTAAGAAATTGGGATCATAATGAAGAGAAGAAGAATCTATGGGTTAGGGAAGAAGGAGAGAAATATTTAGATTAGTGTAGTTAAGAAGAAGTGAAGAAGAGTTAAGTAAATTTTAGGGTTAGATAGATAAGTTGATAGAGCGAATGGGGAGTTTTTACAAATATATAGCACAATTTTATAATGAGTATCTCTATTATGTAATATGATCTGTGTAAAAGTATAAATGGATAGGTGTGAATGTTGTTTGTATGTTTATATATTTTGTATTGTTTTAATTTTAATAGATAATTAATAATTATAAAAAAAAGAAATTAATAGTCAAGAACTTCAACTCACCAAAGAATTCTTGTACCTCCGCAGCCTCTTTCTTTTGGAGCCCAACTCCCTCCGCTTGGCCTCTGTGTTGGCCATCAGGTGGGCAGGGGTCCTGGTGGTCTTGCACTTGGTCACTTCCAGCAAGAGAAGCCCCAAAGCTGTGTAGAAGGAAGGAGAGATGAAGGTCCTGAGAAAAGGGAGCAGGGTTAGGATTGGCTTGGCAAGAAACCCTGTAGCACTCAAAGACACGGAGAACAGGATCCTGCTGGTGAGATACGCAGGTGACACATGCCTCCTTTGGGCCAATACAGAGGTGGGCATTCCCTTGCTCCCTCTGCTCCAACCAAAGCCTCCTGGACCAAGCATAGATTTATTGCAGCTCCCCTACACAACAGTTACTCCATGCCCTATTAGAGTGGTGAAAGATGAGGGGATGGGGAATTGGAAAGGGCCCTGGTTATGCCCCTGTAGCTAGATGTGAACTGACTGCATCATCAATAAATCATCTTCTGAAACCTCCAGAGGCCCCCAGTGCTTATCCCCAACACCATCCCCTTTCCAAAGAAGGCCGCATCCACACTGCAGAAATAAGGCACTTTGACCGCTTTAACCGCTCAGTGCTATGGAATCCTGGGATTTTACCTTTGGGATACTTAGCCTTTTCTGCCGCAACGAACTACAAATCCCAGGATTCCATAGGATGGAGCCAGGAGAGTTAAAGTGGTTTCGAACCGGATTATTTCTATAGAGCAGATACAGCCTAAATCGGTTGTAAAAGGATAGAAGCACCCAAGTCTTGTTTTTATCCTCCAAATAATGGTTTTCCTTTTAAAAAATAAGTAGTTTGTTTTAGTCTGTAATCCTTATTTTTGTTGTTTTTGTTTCTTTCTATTTTTATTTGGTCATTTGAGATGGCTTCCTTCTTGAGTGAAAATCTCTTAATAAGAAACTGATGAGACTGTTAAAACCTCCCAAAGGAGCTACTTTTGGCCTTTTTTGGGGGACTAGCCTCCTCTTAGAAGCCAAAGCCCAATGTTTGTGAAGAAGAAGAATAAGGCTTGTATTAAAACTATCCTCCCCATTTCTGACCCCTTTTAAAACCCATGATCCCCAGAAGGAGCAGAGCTCTGTAATAAGAAAACCCTCTCAGAAAAGAGACACAAAGGGACACACTTCCTTCCTTTTGGCCCAAGGAGCCTGGCCTCCTTCTGACTCTGGAGCCTCAGGAGAGAAAGAGAGGCCTCTGTTCAACTGAGGCTCAGAGAAGGTTCTAGAACATTATTCCCCACAGTCACAAGCAGCACAAAATGGCCGCCTCTGTCGCAATGCTTGGCAGTTGGCAGTTTGAGGCCTTCAGGGAACCCAAAATGGAGGATGAAAGGGCCCTAAAGTCAGAAGGGATCCCAAACAGGATTTCCAAACCTTAACAACACCTAAAATGCCAAACCAAAAGAACATTCCCAGAGTTCCATAGCACTGAGTCGTGGCCATTACAATGGTGCAGAACAAGAAGGCCCAGGAAGGTGGCATTAGTGATGATTAAGGTCTGGTGGCAGCTGTATCCCCCCCCCCCAGGCCTGATATCATCATCATCAGCATCATCTTTGCTACAGCATGAGAGCCACCATTAAAAGCATTGAAACCCCCTTCATAGAGAGTGGGCCATGCCTAGAAGGACTGCTGGGCCTCCTTCCTCCCCACCTTAATGGCAGTGGCCAAAGGAAAGCACCAGCAGCAGTAGACCTGAGCCAGGCCCAGCCAGACCTCAGGGCAGCAGTGAAGCCTAGTGGTTCCAGGCCTTGTCTCTCTGCTGTCACTTCACTCCCCCCTCTCTCTCTCCTTCCTGTCTGTCTCCTTCTCCCTCTAAAACTCTGCTGCTGTCTCCTCTCTCACTCTTCTGCATGCAGAACTAAATAGAGAAGCAGAAGCTCCACCTCTTTTTGAGGCTGGCCAATGGGGGCAGAACAGCTGGAAGACCCCTCCCCCTGCCCCAGACACACATTTTGTGTTCTGGCAGCCATTTTGTTTTCTGGCAGCCATTTTGTGACTGTGGGGAATAATGTTCTGGAACCTTCTCTGAGGCCTCAGTTGAACTGACCATTGGCTTCTCTTTCTTTCCCTCAGGCTTTATAGTGATAAGGAAGCCCAGCTCCTTGGGCCAAAAGGAAGGAAGTGTGTCTCTTTGTGTGTCATTTCTGAGATGGTTTTCTTACACAGCTCTGCTCCTTCTGGGAAACATGAGTTTTAAAAGGGACCAGAAATGGGAGGATAGTTTTAATATTATTATTATTATTATTCAAAAACATTGGGCTTTGGCTTCTAAGAGGAGGATTGCCCCCCCCCCAAAAAAAAAGGCCAAAAGGTGCTCCTTTGGGAGGTTTTAAAAGTCTCTCCAGTTTTCTTATTAAAAGATTTTTATGCAAGAATGAAGGAGGTAGACCAGACCATCTCATATTACCAAGAATGAAACAAGCAAATATAGAAACAAACAAACAACAATAAAAATAAAGATTAGACAGAAAGAAAAGTGCTTGTTTTTTGAAAGTAAAACCATTATTAAGATGGTTAAAACCAGACCTGGATACTTCTACCCTTTTACAACCAGCTCAGGCTGTATCTGCACTGCAGAAATATTCCAGTTTGAAACTGTGTTAACTCTCCTGGCTCCATCCTGGGGAATCCTGGGATTTGTAGTTTGTTGCGGCAGCAGAGATCCAGAGCCACTCCAAGGCAAGGCTCTCCAGGGCTCTCTTGGCTCTCCTTTGCTTGCGAATACAGTGGGCCCCTGGTATACAAGGGGGATCTGTTCCACACACACACACACACACACACCCTGCGTATACCAAAATCCGCGTATGCTCAAGTCCACGCGTGCCGACATTGGGGAGAAAAGTCCCTCTCCTCCCCTCTCCTCGCCAACTTTTTTCCTCCCCGCCGCCATGGTCTGGGGAAAGACCATGTGGGGCTGTTGTAGGCCAAGAGGCCTCCAGTCCACCAACTGGCCCTTCTGCAGAGATGGCAGTGATGGAGGCAGTGGCAGCGAAGAGGAGGCAGAGGAGCAGCACCAGAGGCCTCCTGTCCAACTCGGCCTGCAGGCCCCCACTGCCACCACCATGGAAGGGCCGGGTGGTGACCCAGAGCCCTCTTCTCTAGCTTGTTTCATGTTTTTGTCTTATATACTGTTTAATTTGGTTAACTGCTATTAAGAGACGTAGCTGTGAGGTTCTATGATATGGGGTGCACTATAAACCTTTTAATAAATGAACAGTTATTGCTATCCTATATATACATACTATCAGACATAACTCCAGAGAGTGTTAGCCTTTTGGATGCCAGAAGGTTCCTCTGATTCTTCAGTCCAGGAAGCAACAGTTCAGCTGCCTTCTAGAAGATAAAGCAAAAAGGCTTCCAAAAAAACTGAAGCCTTGGGCAAGTCACACTCTCTCAGCCTCAGAGGATGGCCATGGAAACCCACTCTGAAGGAACCTGCCAAGAAAACCCCTTCAGAGACTCCCATAAGGTCACCATAAGACCTGGAAATAACTGGAAGGCAGACCCCAAGAACAACATTGGGAAACAGGTGCAAGCCTTGCCTTGGGAAAGTGTAATGACTGGGCTCCAGTCAATGGAGGTCTTCTTCAGGCAGAAAAGGGAGGTTTATGCAAATGCAGAATGACATCACTGCTACGGAAGGCTCTCTTGACCAATCAGAGAGCAAGATGAAGGTTCTTCTGGAAGCTTCTGTGAGAAGGAGATATAAGGCCTGAGAGCCCAAGAGACAGTTGGGGGAATTGTGGTGGTTGGAGATAGAGAGAGAGAGAGTTAAAGAGCGGATCTTGGAAGTCAGTCTCAGAATTGGACGCTTAGGTTTATTTATTTCTGTAATAGCTTGTATGAATCGAACATTATATACTTACAAATATTGTACTTGCAAGACTCTTAATATCTTATGTGACTTACATTTCAGTTATATTTTGTTATTTATAATAAATATCTACTACTGAACGCTCCTTTTACACGTGTTTTGGATCGGTTGATGCTTGGGAAGATCAGTAAAGAAGGAGAAGTAAGGTTCCTTAACTGGTCCCAGTGTAGGTTAAGGGAAATCTTCTTATAATTCACTGGATGGAGGCGGAGAGAGAGAGTGTGTGTTTTGGAAAGGATTAAGGTAGAGAGATAAAAGTTAGAGTAAGAGCTAAGGCAAGAGAAAAGTAACCCCTCTTTAGTAGAATTTTGTTAGAATATATTAATAAAGGATGAAAGATGAATATGTAAGATAGAAATTCATAAGTAGGTATGTGTGTGTGTGTATGTATGTAAAGATTGATATATGTTTGTTTGTATATACATATTTTAATAATAAAATGTTTTTAAATTTTTTTAAAAATAAATCACTGGGAGGTGGCAGCGTGATTTAAGGAATTTAACAATTTGTAAGGCACTTTGATAGCCTTTTGGCTGAAGAGAGAGAAGTTTAAATTATTATTATTATTATTATTATTATTATTATTATTATTACAGGGCCGGGGTTTGGCTGCTTGGACCACCGGAGATCATCACAATGAGTCACTTGGAAAAGTCCATCTCACTCCAGAAAATAAAGGTACAGTGGTACCTCGGGTTACGAAATTAATTCGTTCCGCCGCCGCGTTCGTAACCCGAAAGATTTCGCAACCCGAAAAAGCCATAGGCGCTAGCGCAGGAAAGCCGCGATTTCGTGCAAAATAGCGCCGAAAAGCACCAAAATTTTTTTCGTAACCCGAAAAAACCTTCGTAACCCGGAACAGTTTTTTCCTATGGGATTTTTTCGTATCCCGGGAATTTCGTAAGGCGGTGCTTTCGTATCCCGGGGTACCACTGTACTTGAAGAGTTCGCAATCTACGTCTTTCTGTAATAATAGCTACAAAACTGATATTAGCATTTGGGACATTTAGTCTTTTAAAAAACAAATATGGCAGATTTAAATGCTGCTTTAAAACCTCTTTCCATCTGCCAGCTTTGTGCTGGTTTTTGGGGGAAATGAGAAAATGTTGGGAGGGAGGGACTGGCAACAGAATTAGGAGATGCATTGCAGGCTATGGACAGTTTGCGGCCAAGTAAGGTCCAAAACACAAGGCAGCAATAGTCCAGTTTGAGAGCACGTTAACTGCCCTGGCCCAGTGCTAGGGAATCCTGGGAAATGGAGTTTATTGTGGCAACAGAGCTCTCTGACAGAGAAGGCTCAATCTCTCACAAAACTACATTTCCCAGAATCCCCTAGCACTAAGTCAGGGCAGTTAAAGTGGTCTCAGATTGGATTATTGCTGCGGTGTGTTTTAGACTTAGGTGACCCTTGGCAAGTCACACTCTCTCAGCCTCAGAGGATGGCAATGGCAACCCCTCTCTGAAGAAACCTACCAAGGAAACCCCATGATAAGGTTGCCTTAGGGTTGCCATAAATTAGAAACAACTTGAAGACACACATGAACAACAGAAAAAAGTGCACTTATTTCTCAGGTTGTACATGGGAGTGGGAGGCAGTGTGGTGCAGTGGTTTGAGTGTTGGGTTACAACTCTGGAGGCCAGGGTCCAATCCCCACTCCTCCATGAAACCAGCTGGGTCCCTTGGGCAAGAAGTCACACTCTCCAAGCCTCAGGGAAGGCAATGGCAAACCTCCTCTGAACAACTCTTGCCAAGGAAACCCCAGGAGAGGCTCCTCAGAAGTCGGCAATGACTTGAAGCCACCCACAAAAAACAACAAACCTCAAGTAAGAGAAAGTGTGGTTTAGTGGCTGGAGCATTGGACTATGACCCTGGAGCCCAGGGTTCGAATGCCCTCTTGGGCCACGGAAACCCACTGAATGACCTTAGACCTCAGAGGGAGGCACTTGCAAAACCACTTCTGGACAAATCTTGCCAAGAAAAGCCTGCGAAGGGCTTCCCTTAGGGTCGCCATAAGTCAGAAACAACTTGGAGGCACACAACCACAACAAGAGCAGTAACACCAGTGACACAAGGCAGCTAGGCAAAAAGGAAGGAAGGAACGAAGGAAGGAAGGAAGGAAGGAAGGAAGGAGACTTGAGAGTTGTAGTCCTCAGTTCAAAGAGATTGGAGTGGGCCGGACCAGTGTTGCTAAGATATTTCCCGGCATGTTTTACCAAAATCCACGGAATCCCCTCATATTACCCTGAATATTCAGTCAAAATCCCTGGAAAGTTCCTGTAATGTTAATAATAATAATAACAATAACAATAATAATAGGATTTATTTATATATTTATTAATATGGCGTATCTTTTTGCAAATAAATGTAAACCTAATTCAATAAAAATAATTGTATCTTATTTCAACTCTCAAAATTACCATTGAACCAAACAAAGAATCTTTCAATTCTTCTAATACCTTTAAGATATTTATTTTGACATGAAGGGGGTCCAGGAAGCTTTGTGCAAAATAGAAACGTGTTCGGCTGCAACCGCACTGCAGAAATAATCCAGTTTGACACCCCTTTAATTGCCCTGGCTCAGTGCTAGGGAGCCCTGGGAATTCTAGTTTTGTGAGACATTTTACCTTCTCTCTCAGCAAACTCTGGTGTGACATCAAACTACAATTCCCATGATTTCATAGCACTGGGCCATGGCAGTTAAAACAGTATGAAATTGGATTGTCTCTGGAGTGAAGATGCAGTCTGAGTTGGGTCCAAGACACACTGCAGAAATAATCCAGTTCAAGACCACTTTAGCTGCCCTGACTCATTGCTAGGGAACCCTGGGAATTGTAGTTTTGTGAGAAAGAGCTCTGGTGCCACAATGAACTACAATTCCTATGCATCTGAGAAAGTACACTTAAGTCTAGGAAAGCTCATGCTGCCAACTTTTTTTTCACTGAGACTCAAAGGTGCTACAAGATCTATCTCTCTATCATCATCACCATTATTGTTATCATTATTAAATCCAAAAGCAGCTGAAGAAGTGGACTTAAATTGGCAACACTGACATGTATGTGTGTTTGACTGTGTGTGTGTGTGTGTGTGTGTATATGTGTGTGTGTGTGTACACACACACACACAGATATGTATATATTATGTGTTTGTGTATGCGTCTGTGTGTATCTACCTATCTATCTCTGTGTGTGTTTGTGCATGTGTGTGTGTGTGTGTGTGTTGTGTGTATATATATATGTGTGTGTGTATATAAGAGCCTTGTGTCCCAGGTGTCCGCCCTGGCTGAGCTTTTCCTGGGGGTGGGGTGGGGACGACGACCACTCTGCTCTCTCTGATCGGCTGAAAACTCTCTGTGTGACTCCAAACGGGATCGGTTGCTCTCTCTCAGAGTCAGGGCCACTGTTCCCAATTTCGGGGGTTTGTCCCGGATATTGGGATTTCTTTTCAGGGCTGGATGTGAAATGTGCAAAAGTCTCTGAATCTCCACGGAATAGAGCCAGGCACGGAAACCACACGGAAAGCACTCAGACATCCCGGTTTCCGTGTGGAAGTCACAAAATTGGCAACAGGTAACCTCTGTTCAACTTAGGCCTCAGAGAAGGTTCTGGAACATTCTCCACAGTCACAAACAGCACACAAAATGGCCGCCAGAATACAAAATGGCTGCCAGTAAACAAAATGGCTTCCTCTGCCTGAGTGCTTAGCAGTTGACATTTGAGGCCTTCAGGGGAGTGAGAGGTTCTGGGGGGAAGAATGGAAGGAGGTCCTGGAGGAGGGGGCCTGGGGAGATATAGGGCCTTCCTGGGATATTCGGGGTTGCTTCCTAACAAAGGGGTTGCTGGCCTCATAAAGGATTTGGGGCAAACTGGATCTGAAAGGCAGTAGCAGCCTTTTCTCTTGCCAATGGGATTTATAGTGTATTCCCTGGACTGGATCTCCCAGCATCCACAGGGCCAGAGAGAGGAGGGTCCTGCCCTGCATAGGGCTGCCATGGCTCTGGGAATGTGTGCCTTTGGCCAGTGTCCGTGTGGCTGGGGCTCCAGGGTCCCTCAGTCCTTCCTGCCTTCTTCCATACTAACTGCAGGAGGAGCCTGTGAGGGTTGGGCAGGGGGCGGGGTCTTCCAGCTCCTCTGCCCCCATTGGCCAGAATGAAGAAGGGGAGGAGCTTCTGCCTCTATTGCTCTGTGAGTGGAAGAGAGAGTGAGAAGTGGACAGAGACAAGGAGGAAGGAAAGAAAGAAAGAGTGAGGGGAGTGGAGAGGGAGCAGAGGGACAAGGCCTGGAAGCGGTAGGCTTCACTGCTGTGCTGAGGCCTCCAACTGCCAAGCACTGAGGTGTAGGTGGCCATTTTGTGTCTTGGTGGCCATTTTGTGCTGCTTGTGACTGTTGGGAATAATATTCCGGAACCTTCTCTGAGCCTCAGTTGAACAGAGGCTTCTCTTTCTCTCCTGAGGCTCCAGAGTCAGAAGGAGGCCAGGCTCCTAGGGCCAAAAGGAAGGAAGTGTGTCTCTTTGGCCTGTTACAGACTTCCCAAATAAAGCTGCTTGGGGTCTCTTTGGAGGTATGCTGTTTAAATGATGCATGCACCCTAAGAATCCGGAAGCTGCACCAAAGCTACACTCCAGTGCTTAGGAATGGAGTGTGGCTTTGGCACGACCTCCGGCCTCTTAGGACCCATGCATCATTTAAATAGCATACCTCCAAAGAGACCCGAAGCAGCTTTATTTTGGCAGTCTGTAACAGGCCTTTGTGTCTCTTTTGTGTCTCTTTCCTGAGAGGGTTTTCTTACTACACAGCTCTGCTCCTTCTGGGAAACATGGGTTTTAAAGGGATCAGAAATGGGGAGGAGAGTTTTAATACAAGCCTTATTCTTCTTCTTCACAAACATTGGGCTTTGGCTTCTAAGAGGAGGCTAGTCCCCCCAAAAGACCAAAAGTAGCTCCTTTGAGAGGTTTTAAAAGTCTCCCCAGTTTCTTTATTAATAGCTTTTCAGGCAGGAAGGAAGGAGACAGACCAGAATAACTCATATTACCAAGAATGAAACAAACACAGAAACAAACAAGAACAAAAATAAGGATTACAGAATAAAACAAACTACTTATATTTTTAAGGAAAACCATTATTAGGAGGGTAAAAACAAGACATGGGTGCTTCTATCCTTTTACAACTGACTCAGGCTGTATCTGCACTACAGAAATAATCCAGTTCTAAAGTGTGTTAACTCTCCTGGTTCCATCCTATGGTATCCTGGGATTTGTAGTTTGTTGTGGCACGAGAGCTCTCTGGCAGAGAAGGCTAAGTGTCCCAGGATTCCATAGCACTGAGCAGTTAAAGCAATGTCAAAGTGCCATATTTCTGCAGTGTGGATGCAGCCTTCTTGGGAAAGGGGCTGATGCTGGGGAAAATCACTGGGGACCTCTGGAGGTTTCAGCAGATGATTTATTGATTTATGATGCCCTCTTTCACATCTAGATATGGGGACATAACCAGGGACCTCTCCAATTCCCCATCCCCTGATCCCCCACCACTCTAAGAAGGCATGGAGTACACTGGTGCCTCGGGATATGAAATGATCGGGTTACGAAATTTCCGGGATACGAAAAAGTTGGATTGGAAAAAACTGTTTCGGGTTACGAAATATTTTTCGGGTTACGAAATTCATTTCGGCGCGAAATTCAAATGATGCAAAGTGCAGCTATAGGCTTTCCAGTGCTTTCCAGTGCTAACGGAAAGCTAAGGGGGCTGGGTTAGGGGTTAG
>JACSCI010001840.1:1524-13158 GCA_016801065.1 Sceloporus tristichus
ACACCAGAGAATCCACACAGGAGAGAAGCCATACAAATGCCAGCATTGTGGGAACTGTTTTTCTCAGCAGTCAAACCTACTGACACACCAGAGAATCCACACAGGAGAGAAGCCATACAAATGCCAGCATTGTGGGAAATGTTTTTCTCGGCAGTCACACCTACTGACACACCAGAGAATCCACACAGGAGAGAAGCCATACAAATGCCAGCATTGTGGGAAATGTTTTTCTCGGCAGTCAAACCTACTGACACACCAGAGAATCCACACAGGAGAGAAGCCATACAAATGCCAGCATTGTGGGAACTGTTTTTCTCAGCAGTCCCACCTACTGACACACCAGAGAATCCACTCAGGAGAGAAGCCATACAAATGCCAGCATTGTGGGAATTGTTTTTCTCATCAGTCAACCCTACTGACACACCAGAGAGTCCACACAGGAGAGAAGCCTTACAAATGCCAGCATTGTGGGAACTGTTTTTCTCAACAGTCAAACCTACTGACACACCAGAGAATCCACTCAGGAGAGAAGCCATACAAATGCCAGCATTGTGGGAAATGTTTTTCTCGGAAGGCAGACCTACTGATACATCAGAGAGTCCACGCAGGAGAGAAGCCACACAAATCCCAGTAGTGAACTAACATTAATTTTGTCCATAATGAATACAAAAAATATATCTTCAATCCAGTGGTGACAAGACAAGGCCCTTGTGATTTTGTTTGTAACCTTTGTCTGTCAATATATCTGTTTGTGCTTTAAAGTTGTATTTTGTTATTTTTAGGTTTTAATTGCTAATAGTATAGTTAATTACTTTGGTTTGTAAATTTGGGTGGGGATTGTGGGTCGTGGTATAGGTTAGGTATATGGGGGGATTTGTTAGAGCTGTCTAGAATAGTTATGGGAATTATAGCTTTTGCAATGTTTGGGATGTTGGCTGAAGAAAGTTGGGGGCAGGTATTTACAGAAAGGGCCAGTTTGTGGGAATGGCAAAGGGGGCCTTGTTAGACTGTGAGAATTGGAGGTGGGGCCAGGTTTGGAAGAGGGAGGAGTTTTAGGTTTTGGGGTTTCAATATATTCTTTGCCCAAAACGGACACTTTCTTCTTTCCTCAGTCCTCAGCTCCATTTGCAGCTGTAAGAAGCAAACACACAACACGCACACACACCCTTATATATATCCACACAGACAGAGCTATATTCACAATGCAGAGCCTCCTTCCCTGCCTTTCCCTCCTGAGTTCAGCTCCTTACCTTGGGCTCCATTCCAGCCTCATCCAATTCTCATCAAAGGAAGGAAGGAAGGGGAGGTCACTGAATCTCCTCACACTCCTTCCCTTCCTGCAAAGGCGGCCAGCAGAATAATCAGCAGCAAGGCCCTACAGATTCCTGTGGATGCTCAGGGGGGCCTTTGGGGGCATGTGCGCATGCACAGTCTCCGCATCTGAATCCATTGCTGCCCTCACACTCTGTTCTGAGGGAGGGAAGTGGGGGGGAGCCTCTTTCGTTCAGAGGAATGGCTGGAGAGTCTTCTTGGGAGGCATTGGGGGGCTATAAGAAGGAAGGCAACCCCATCTCCTCCCCCCAAACAAAGCTGGGAGGAGAAGATTTTTGTGCTAAATAAAGAGCATCACAGAGGATAGCATTGGAAATAACATTTTTTCGGTGGGGGGCTTCTCCTGGGGGGAGGGGGCTTTGAGGAGAGGGAAAACCTCCAATTTAGGCCACAGCCAAGAGGTCACAAACGGAGGGAACCCAAATCCCCTCCTGGGAAGAGGGACATCCCTCCTGGCAACCTGAGAACTAGACTTAGAGGTCTATAGGATACAGAGTAGACACATGCCCCCACATACATACCTTCACAACAACCCTGTGGAGGAGGCCCAGCAGAGAGACCAACTCCCCCAGAAAGATCCCCCCTCCCCCCAGTTCTGGGAACAGGCACTTTCCCCCAGTAACTCATTGACCATGGCATCCTTCTGGATCACCTGAGGAAATTGGGGATCAGAGGCAATGCATTGCAGTGGTTCTGGTGCTATCTCTCAAGCAGATTCGAGATGGTGATGCTTGGGGACAGTTGTTCTTTTAAAAAGGAGTTTAAATCTGGCATTCCTCAGGCATCATCCTGTCTTTAACATCTACATGAAACCGCCTGGAGAGATCATCCGGAGGCATGGAGTGGGGTGCTATCAGTACACTCATGACAGCCAACTATACCTTTTCATCCCCCAAACCTCAGCGTCAACTAAGGAAGGAATCTCCCCTCTGAATAAATGTCTTGGGGCAATAATGTGCTGGATGAGGAAAAACAGATTGAAACTGAATCCAGATTAAAATAGACATGCTTGTTGTTGGAGGTCCTAATCCAGGTATGGAGATTTGTCAACTAGTCCTGTATGGGGTCACACTTCCCTTAAAGGGCTGTGTTCACAATTTGGGGGTGCTCCTGGATCTGTCACTCCAGATGTCAGATCAGATAGATGCAATGACCAGGAATGCCTATTATTAGCTTTGGTTGATACGCCAACTGTGTCCTTCTTGCAACCTGAAGACCTGAAAACTATTATACACTTGCTGGTAACTTCCCGTCTTGACTTCTGTAATGCGGTCTACAAAGGGCTACCCTTGCACCAAGTCCGAAAACTTCAATATGGCAGCCAGAGTAGTCACTGGAAGATCTAGAGGTGATCATATTAAACCTATACTAAAGTCTCTTCACTGGTTGCCTAGTACTTTCTGGGCACAGTACATGGTGTTGGTTATAACCTTTAAAACTCTTCAAGGCTTGGGTGTAGCTTTCTCACAGGATCTCCTTCTCCCATAAAATCTGCACTAGACATTGAGGTCCTCTAGTAAAAAGTTACTGCAGTCAGAAAAAACAAGGCTGGCTGCATTTACCCAGAGGACCTTCTCTTCTGTTGCTCCCAATTTATGGAATAGCCGGCAAGAAGAGATCCAATACATCACAAGTCTTGAAAGGTTTACAAAAGCAGTCAAGATGTATCTCTTCTGGCAGGCCTTTCCAGATTAACATTCCAGCAATCTCCGATTCATTTAATTAATCCTATTGATTTAATTAGTTGTCCAACAATTGCTCTAACTGCCTCTGCCCTATTTTTAATAATTGTTTTAATAATAATAACAAAGTACTTTTTGGACAGTATTTGAAACCTGAAAAAATACATGAAACATCTAAGAATAGTTTGGATAGGTGCTGGATGTGCGGAAATGGAAAAGGCACATTTTTCCATCTCTGTTGGTCCTGTCTAAAAATGAAAGAATACTGGCATAAAGTACAGCGTATAATATTTAAAATGTTGCAAGAGAATCTAAAATTTGCTTGAAAAGTATTTTTATTAAATATTATCAAAAATGGAGTGGAAAAATTGCATGGTAGAGTATTGTTTTATCTTTTATCAACAGCAAGGATGACCCTAGAAAAAGAATGAAGACAAAGGAAAGATCCTGAAGGAGAAGAACGGCTGTTAAGACTATTTGATGCATTGGAAGCAGATAAACTCACCAGACTGGGATAAAGTGATGGATATATCAGAAAAGAATGGAAGACTGAAGGGAATACAATGGATAAAATATCCCAACTTTAAAGGAAGTTACATCAATGTTATTTAATTAAGTGATATTAATTTTAAACTATTATGGGTAAAGACACCTCTTTTTATCAAAAAAACTAAAACCAAAAAGGTGGATTAGTTAAAGAGGGGGAGAAAGAGAGGGAAAAAATAAATTCTCTGACAACTCATTGGATTAGATAATCTATTCCTGGTTTCTCTCATGCTTTGCTTTTCTTGTTCTTTTCTTGTATATTGTTAGAAACATGGATTGAAGGGTACAAAAAGCAAATGGAAAATGTTTAACTAAACAAGTGATCAAGAGAAGAACGAAAGGTGAAAAAGAAAACAAAGACACAGCAAGAGAACATAAACTCGGGAAGTCTTTTGTTTGTTTGTTGTGGGATCTCAGGTTGGATATAGTATGAGTTTGGGTTAAATTTAGTATGTTTTATTAGTTATGTTGCTTGTGATTATTTGTATTTGTCAAGTGTTTTAATTGTATCTGTGTTATTGTTGTTGGTCCTATATGGTATTTTCTTTAGAAATAAAGTTAAAAAACATACAGTATCCTGAAATCTAGAAATCATATCCAGGAGAAGGTGTTTTGGCCACACTGCAAACAATAACCTCACAAATCCACAAAGCCATGATACCTTTCTCCTGTTTGATGTTTAACGCTTTTTCCCAATGAAGAAGTCAGTTGAGCTTCAAAAGCTTGTTTTATCTATTTTGTGCATTTTGGTTGGCCACTAAAGGTATCCCTGTTTTTTGGATTGTGGGTGTTATTGTGGTTTGCTGTATGGTCCGGCCAGCATGGCAACCTCTGGATATGATCCCTAGAGTAGGAATCCCTCTTTGTCTCATGGCTCTTTGGGGCTTTTCTCCCTCCCTCCCTCTCTGCCCCTTAGAAGTCAAGGGGGACTCACCTTTGAGAAGGGCTCTTCCAAGGGGCTAGGATTCAGAGACAGTATTTGCATTACAGAAATCATGCATTTCAACACTGCTTTAACAGCCATGGGTCAATTCTATGGAGAGCTGGGATCTGTAGTTTTGTGAGCTATGTAGCCTCTCTCGGGGAGCTCTAGTGTGAAAAGAGACTACAAATCCCAGAATCCCATAGCATTGAGAAATGGCAGTTAAAGGGATGTCAAACTGCATGAATTCTGCAGTGCAGATTCAACCATAAGCCATGTTATTCAGGAATATCAGTATCCTAAGGGATCTTGTAGCACCTTTGAGACTAATGGAGTAAAAAAAGTTGTAGCATATGCTTTTGTAGACTTGTGTCTGGAGTTTTGTGGAAGAGAGTCATGGCAACCCTAGTAGCCAGAACCTTCTTTTGTCCTCCATTTTGGGAGAGGAGAGAGGGAGGCTGAATGGAGAGCTCCCTGGAAAGAAGCTGTGTCTCTCCAGGCTGAGAGGCCAGAAACCTAGGAGTAGGGCCTCTGCGGTTGGGGAGGAGTCGCTGTCTGAAGCATTGGACCTTCTGGGACCTTCCTTTTCTGCCCATGGAATACAACTGCTTCTTCCCACCAAGAACCCAAAATAGTCCTCTCCGAAATCCCTTTCTGGGAGCATTGGTGAACTGCCCTGGGCCCTAATACGTTGCAAGAAATAAAAATACACATTTGAAATGATGTAAAACAGCTCATGCTTAAATAATAGATGCCTTAAAGGTGACACTAGATTCTCCCCATCCCACCTGGGCTTCCCTTTCAGGTTAAAATGTGGTGGGCAAAGCATGACTTGCTTATTTTAACCAGTTCTATTTTATATTATTGCCTATTGTTTTATACATATTTTGAAGATTGGCGAGTTTTATTTTTATTGACTTGATCATTTGTATGTACAGCACTGTGTACATTTACAATGCTATAGAAATAAACTATGATGATGATGATAATAATAATAATAATAATAATAATAATAGTAATAATAAGTCACACTCTCTCAGCCTCAGAGGATGGCCATGGGAAACCCACTCTGAAGAAACCTGCCAAGAAAACCCCTTCAGAGACTCCCATCAGGTCACCATAAGACCTGGAAACAACTGGAAGGCAGACACCAAGAACAACATTGGGAAATAGGTGCAAGCCTTGCCTTGGGAAAGTGTAATGACTGGGCTCCAGTCAATGGAAGTCTTCTTCAGGCAGAAAAGGGAGGTTTATGCAAATGCAGAGTGATATCACTGCTACGGAAGGCTCTCTTGACCAATCAGAGAGCAAGAAGAAGGTTCTTCTGGAAGCTTCCGTGAGAAGGAGATATAAGGCCTGAGAGACCAAGAGACAGTTGGGGGAATTGTGTCGGTTGGAGATTGAGAGAGAGAGTTAAAGAGCGGACCTTGGAAGTTAGTCTCAGAATTGGACGCTTGAGTTTATTTATTTCTTTAATAGCTTTTATAAATTGAATATTATATACTTACAAATATTGTACCTGGAAGATTCTTAATATCTTGTATGACTTATATTTCAGTTATAATTTGTTATTTATAGTAAATATCTCCTTAGAGTATCTACTATTTAAGCAGACCCAGCCATTTTCTGTTCTGGCGGCCATTTTGTGCTGCTTGTGACTGTGGGGAATATTGTTCCAGAACCTTCTCTGAGGCTTCATTTGAACAGAGGTATCTCTTTCTCTCCTGAGGCTCCAGAGTAAAGGAGGCCAAGTTCCTTGGGCCAAAAGGAAGGAAGTGTGTCTTTTGTGCCTATGGCCCTCCATTTTGGGGCAAAGGAAGGAGGGAAGGGGTCTGTGGGGGTCTGAGGAAGGGAGGCAAGGGACTCAGGGCCAGTGGGGAGGCTGGGCTTTGGGGGCTGGGAGAGAGAGCTGGGGAAAGAGAACCTCCCTTTGGGCCCTAGCTGGGGAGGGTCCCACCGGTCCTTGCCTCCCCCTTTGGGAAAGGAGACCCCCTCAGCCCCCTGGACTCACTCCTGCCACTCATTCCTAGAATGGCTGGGACTCAGAGGGGTTTCCTAGGCATTGTCACCTTCTGCCCTCCATGGCCATTGGCACTGACCTTTTCCCATTGCCTTCCCTCCCTCAGCCCTTGGACCTCCTCCTCCTTCGCACTCAGAGCAACCCTTCTCTACGGCTGAGGAGACAGCTTCTGACCCAGGGAAGCTCCGGCCATAAAGGACTGAAGGAGAGCCCTTTCTGGGGCTGAAGAAGTCAGTGTCTTTGTACTGAAGGTAGACCTTTATTTCTGGAGCTGAAAGAGGACCTTTGTTTAAATGCTTCAGTCCAGGATTGTGTGGAAGTTGCAGCTGAGAGACTGAGCCCATGTTTTGCAGGAATAAAGCCCCAAATTGAGTGTCTGGCAGACTCCAGACACACAATGCGCCAGTGAGTCCTTTGTCTGGGGACTGTGTTTGCTAGAGCTTTGTGAGGTGTTCGTTTCACTGGGTTTATTAAAAAAAACTTGCACTTATCTTTGTTGATTTAGAAAAGGCCTTCGATAACATAGGATGTTATATGTTATTTGAGCCACTTGAAAAATCGAAATTGGAGCTTCTTATTTAAGATGGATAAAGGCAATGTATAAAGATCAAAGAACCAAAATAATTATTAACTATAAAAAAACAAGAATTTAAGATTTCTAAAGTTAAACGGCAAGCTTTCCCACTTTCACCCCTTTTGTTCATTCTGATCCTTGAAGCACTAAATAATAGGATAAGATTAGAAAATAAGATCAATGGAATAAAAATTAAAAACAACCGAGTTTAAAATGAGAGTCTTCTCAGATGACATTTGTGTATTCCCTGGAGAACCCAGAAAAGAGCACAAGAGAATTGATGGATGTAATAGTGGAATTGGAATATGTTTCAGGACTAAAAGGAAACAGAGACAAAACAACATTAATAACAAAAAATATGGGGAAAAGGAAGAAGAAATCCTGGAAGAAATTAGTGGATTTAAAGTGGGAAAGAAAGTTAAATATCTAGGAATAAAGTTAACAAATAAAAACTTAGATCCATTTCACAATAACTATGAGACACATGGAAGGAAATCAGAAAAGACCTAGAAAAATGGGGGAAATTACACTTATCGCTATTAGGAAAAATGTCACTGATCCAAATGAGTTTACTTCCTGAAATGCTGTTTCTGTTCCAAGCGATACCCTTCATCCAGAATGAAAAACCATTGAATCTATGGCAAAAGGAAATCTCAAAATTTATTTGGAATAAAAAAAGAGCCAGGATAAAAATGAAAATACTTTGTGATGAGAAAAGTAGAAGAGGACTTTATTATGCTGTTTGTTGTTTAGTTTGGATTAGAGAATGGTTTATGTCAGAGAATGAACAGTTGTTATGTCTGGAGGGTGAACATTTAAGATTTGGGTGGCATGGATACCTAATTTACGGTAAAGAGAAAGTTCATAAAGAAAGCTCAAATCATTTCATAAGAAAAGCTCTATTGAAGATCTGGGGAAAAACAAGTGTAGAATATGTCCAAAAATACCTTTATGGTGTTTGCCGCATGAGGCTCTTTTTGGGAGGAAAGGTATCCAGAAAACTAAGTGTTTAAGATACAAGGATGTCCTGAAAGAATCGCAAGGAAAACTAGAGATCAAAACACAAGAAGAACCTAAGAATCTGGCCTAGATTGTCACTGGTATCTTTATCGTCAAATTAAGGAGAGGTTTAAAATAGATGTGAAATTAGAAGGGATACAAAATGCAAAATGGGAATTGTGGAAGCCATGCTCCATGTTCATTCCATGCCTGATGAGAGTGTTGGGTGCGAGGCATTGGAGAAGCATCCAGCTGTGTTTCTCTAGCCAGAAGCCAAAGGAAGGCCTTCTCCTCTGAGGGCCACTGGGGAGGTCAGGAGGTTTCAGCAGATGATGCGCTCATTTCACATCTAGCTACAGGGACATAGCCAGGGTCCTCTCCAATTCCCCATCCCCTGACCCCCCTCCACTCTCACAAGGCATGGAGTGTCAGGACCATGGTGAACAGGTCTGAGGAAATGACATGCATGTGGCCACTAGGGGGAGCTGTTGTGGAAGTCATTGACAGCTCTAGTGGCAGTTAGATGTGTCAGCATTTAAACAGTGCATCACTGGAATGTTGATGCAACTGTCAACTGTCATTCTCAACTGTCACTGAGGAAGAGTCAGACAGTGTGTGCCTCAGAGTGGGTTGTTCCTGGTGTGGATGGTGGAGGGTGTCGATGTATATAGTGTTGTACACAGGGGAACTTCTTATATGCATAAAAGCCTCATCTGAGAGAAGACTAAAGTGTCCCTCTGCTCATTGAGAAAGCAACAGGTGTTTCTTCAGCTCACAATCTACTGACTACAGTCAAGGTGGAGAATCTGGCGCCATACATTAACGTGTTGCCTCACGTGCTGTTCAACATAGCAATGTCAAAAGCGTTTTAACATGGAGTATCTGTTGTGTAGGGGAGCTGCAATGAATCTATGCTAGGTCCATGGGGCTTTGTTTGGTGCAGAGGGAGGAAGGGGATGCCCATCTCTGCATTTGCCCAAAGGAGGCATATGTCACCTGTGTATCTCACTATCAGCATGCTGTTCACTGTGTCTTTGAGTGGTGCAGGATTTCTTGACAAATCAAGCCTAACTCTAGTCTCTTTTCTCAGGAACTTCATCTCAGTCTCCTTGTACACAGCTTTGTGACATTTTTCTGGAAGAGACCCAAGTGCAGGGCCACAAGTATCCCGCTTCCCACCCAATGGCCAACACAGAGGCCAAGCAGAGGGAGCTGTGCTCCAAGAGAAAGAGGCTGTCCAAGTACAACTCTTTGGTGAGTCGCCATCCTGACTATTAGTTTAATTTGTGTCACTTCTGGGCCAGCTCATGAAAGCAAGTAGGGAACATATTGTCCCAGTTTGGCAGAAAAAGTCCTGGTTAATTCTTTGTCACCCCACTTTCTCAGGGGTTTTAAAAAATGTCCTGGTTTCTCTCTCCTCCTCCCACTTTCCCCCTTCTCCTCAACTCACTTCAGTTGCTGCAAAATGACTTCCAAGGAGTTTTCACCCCATCAACTGAAAAGGGGAAAAAGGAGAGGAGATAAGTTGCCAGGATCTACCTTTGCCAGGAGGCTGAGACAAAAGCAAACTGCTGTGCCCTTCCTAGCTTATGTGATCTTCCTCATAAACAACTTTGGCCATACTCACCACTTTCTGGTGTTGCTTGTCCACATGTTCCTTGCTTTTCCTGTTTGTAAAAGGTTGGGGATATGGGAGACCATCTCTGGATCTAAATTGGGGGTGGGCTAGTGGCCCTCAAGTCCAGAGTGCTCCCCAGAACTGGTTTTTAAAAATGACATTTGCCTCCGAAATTTGGCAAGAAATGGCTAAATGCACCATAATTCTTTTGTAGCTAAATGTACTGTATGTGTTGGGACAGTCAGTATCCTAATCCATCCTCAGTATCCCAGCCATGGCCTAAATTATATTTTTTATTATATTTTATATTATATTTAAAAGATTCGAGACAAACTGGATCTCAAAGGCAGTAGCTTTTTTGTATTCGTCTCATATGATGGACACAATGGGACAAAGTCTTTAATGAACATCTATTGAGGAAACCTTTCATTAATAACTGGCTAACTGTGAAAAAATGTTTTACATTGAACTTCCGCTTTGGGTTTCCCCAAAGGAGGCTTTTTTAGGCCAACGGGGAAAAGATCAGAAATGGATAAGGTACAGAAACATATTAACTAATGATAAATTTACAGCGCTTTATAAATAAAGGTTAATAATAATAATAATAATAATAATAATAATGAAAGAAATGTTATATTAAGGTTAAAGGAAGAAATCATAACTAAAATAGGTCATATGAATTGGTTGAATTATATTCAGCTTAATGAAAGATTTACAAAGGATGAGAGTTTCTTTGGTTTTGGGAAAGAATATAACAAATTAGAAATTATATTAATGAAAAAAATATATTATGTAAAATATATAACATCTTACTGAAAAGATCCCTAGAAGAAGTGGAAATTAAAGATTCTATGATAAAATGGGCACAAGAGTTGGGATACAATTTAGGCTTGGAAAAATTGGGAAAAGCTAGATTAAAAATAAAATAATTACTGTAGCACAAACAATAAAAGAAAATCATTTTAAAGTTGTAAACAGATGGTATCAAACACCTTTCTCACTAGAAAAAATTATAAATTAAAGGATAACCGGTGTTGGAGATGCCAAAAAGAAATAGGTACATATTTGCATATGTGGTGGCAATGCACATATATAAAGTCATTTTGGGTGAAGATTCATTTGGAAGTAAAGTTAATATTAAAAATGGATTTTGAGTTTGGACCAGAAATATATCTGTTAAACAAGACCTCATTACTAGACCCAGAGGAAGAAAGGAAATATTGGGAAATATTATTTTACTTAAGATCAGCTGCCAGAAGGATAATAACAAAGACCTGGAAATTACCTGTAACCCCACAAATAGAGACTTGGCAAAACGAAATCCGGGAATTGAAAGATCTAGACAGATTAACAGCATTAATAAACAAGAAGGATATGGTTAAATGGGAAAAGGATTGGGAAGCTATAAGACTTTATTTAGCGGCTGCTCAGTAAGGAGAGGCACAAGAAACAAAACCTTTCTATTCATACCTAGAGATAGAGGAATAAGATGTTGTATTAAAAGATAAAATTATACAGTTTCTTGTGGAGAGTTATCAGGTATAAGCCTAATATATGACAGATTTATAGCTTGTTTATATATGTTTTTATTTATCTTGTTGTAAACATGCAAACTTTGTAAAAAAAAAGATGTATTATCACAATAAAAAAAGGAAGGCAGTAGGTTTTTTTTTGTTTTTGTTTTTGTTTTTATTATTTTTATTTTTTTTGCTGATAGAATTTAAAGTTTATTTCCTGGACTGAATTCTGAAGTGATGAAATAATATTTGGATGCACCATGTGCTTTCCTCCCCTTTTGCTTAGTCACTTTCTGGATGAAGGCTATTTTCTATTTCAGGTGACCTTTGCAGATGTGGCAGTATATTTCTCTGAAGAAGAATGGAATCTGTTGACGAAGAAACAGAAACTTTTGTACAATTATGTAATGATGGACAATTATGA
>JACSCI010001841.1:0-13152 GCA_016801065.1 Sceloporus tristichus
CAGAGGACTCTTCTTTTCTAACCGGTTTAAAGAGCTGCTATGGCTGCCGGGGCTCTGCTCTTGGTCCAGTCCCCTTCCTTTCCCTCCGCTTGAAGAGACCTCCGTGGAGCTCCCTTAAAGCCCAGGCTGCCAAGGAGGGGACTCTGCCCTTGGCCCATCAAGTTACATAGGTTTTATCCTATTTTCTTCAAACATATGCCAGCATATGAAGCCCCAACGTTTTATAGGGGCTTGCCTTCCTTCCCTCCCAAGAGAATCCTCGGACTCCCTTCGGAGGGAAGACAAGCTGGGGGAGGGCGCTTGCCTTCCTTCCCTCCCAAGGGAATCTTCGGAGGGAAGACTTCTCAGTGAGGCTGAGAAGCACTCTCCCGGCCAGAGTCCCTAGGCTTACTGAAATCCCCCACCTCCCTTCCCCATAGAAATCAATCCAAAAACTGAGTTTAAAAGGAGCAGAGGAGAGCCCTTTGGGTCTGCATCTGGGAGAGATTTTAAACTCCGTTTCTGGATTCTTTCCTATGGGGAAAGAGGGGAGAGAGAGAGATGGCAGGACATCCCCATAGCCAAGCATCCTCTGCTCCCCCCAGATGAAGACCCATAGGGCTCAGTGCTCTTTAAGCTCCGTTTTTGGATTGATTCCTATGGGGAAAGAGGAGAGAGGGAGAGATGGCAGGACAACCCCATAGCCAAGCATCCTCTGCTCCCCCCAGATGAAGACCCATAGGGCTCACTGCTCTTTTAAAACTCCGTTTTTGGGTTGATTCCTATGGGGAAAGAGGAGAGAGGGAGAGATGGCAGGACAACCCCATAGCCAAGCATCCTCTGCTCCCCCCAGATGAAGACCCATAGGGCTCAGTGCTCTTTAAGCTCCGTTTTTGGATTGATTCCTATGGGGAAAGAGGGGAGAGGGAGAGATGGCAGGACAACCCCATAGCCAAGCATCCTCTGCTCCCCCCAGATGAAGACCCATAGGGCTCACTGCTCTTTTAAAACTCCGTTTTTGGGTTGATTCCTATGGGGAAGGGAGGTGAGGGATTTCAGTAAGCCGAGGGACTCAGGAGAGGCGAGCTCCATGGCCCAAGCCTCCCTTTTCCCTCTTTCCTGGGGGCAGCGCCTCTCCCGAGCCGTCCAACCACTGAGTGGCGACGTCATCAGAAGACAGCCCACAAAACGTAATACAGCAAACCGTTCTGAGAATGGTTTCAAGAAAAAGGAATCGCAGTGCGGTAAACTGCCGTTCTGATCCCATTCTGATCACGTTTTGATTTCTAATGCGGTAATATCCGTTCCAGGAACGTTCTCATCACGTGATGATATGGAACGTTCTCAGAACGCAGTGCGATAATCTTCAGAGTTTCATCTGTGTCTGGGCCGGCTCATGAAAGCAAGCGGAGAACATACTGTCCCAGTTTGGCCTAGAGAGTCCTGGTTTATCCTCTGTCACCTCAGTTTTTCAGGGGCTTAGAAAATGTCCTATTTCACTCTCCTCCTCCCACTTTCTCCCTTCTCCTCAGGTTAGTTCAGTTGCTGCAAAATGTATTCCATGATCAAAAGAGTGTGCATCCTATCCACTCAAAAGAAGGGAGAGGGGAGGAGAGAAGGGGGCAGGGTCTTGCCCTTGCCAGGAGTCGGAGGCACAAGCAAACTGCTGTACCCTTCCTTGCTTGTGTGATCTTTATCATTAACAACTTTGGCCATCTTGATCCTCTTCTGGTGTTGCTTGTCCACGTGTGTCTTTCTTTCCCAATCTGTGAAATGCTGGGGCATATGGAAGAATATCTCTAGACTTAAATAGAGGGTGGTCCCAGTGGCCCTCAAGCCCAGAGTACTCTCCACAACTGTTTTGTAAAAATGAAATTTGCCTCTGAAATTAGGTGAGATATGGCTAAATGATTCATTGGTGACTATACATGTTGAAATAGTCAGTATCTTAATCAATCAATAATATTCCTGAAATGGCCTAAATTATATTGTTTATCATATTATATATTATATTGAAAGGATTTGAGACAAACTGGATCTCAAAGGCTGTAGCTTTTTCTTACTTGCAGAATTTAAAGTTTATTTCCTGGACTGAATTCTGAAATGTTGAAATAATAGTTGCAATGCACCATGTGTTTTCCTCCCCTTTTGTTTAGTCACTCTCTGGATGAAGGCTATTTTCTGTTGCAGGTGACCTTTGCAGATGTGGCTGTATATTTCACTGAGGAGGAATGGAAACTATTGACAAAGAAGCAGAAACTTATGTACAGTTCCATTATGATGGAGAATTATGACAATGTGGCCTCTGTGGGTAAGGAACCTGAATCCATTGACCTTCCTGTGAAGACTGAGGGCCCTTTCATAATTTACTGTCAGAGCGCTATGATTCCACTTTAGAATTATAAAATCAAAGAGTTGAAATAGACCACAAGGACCATCCGGTTCAATCTTCTGCCATGCAGGAATGGACATTCAAAGCACCCCTGAGAGATGGCTATCCAGCCTTTGTTTAAAAACCTCCAAAGAAGACCCCACCAAACTCTGAGGGAGTATATTACACTGTTGAATAGCTCTTACTCTCAGGAAGTTCCTCCTAAAGTTTAAGATGAATCTCTTGTCCATGTGGCTTGCATCCATTGTTCCATGTCCTTTTCTCTGGAGTAGCAGAAAGCAAGCCTGCTCCATCCTGAATATGACATCTCTTCAAATATTTGAACAGGGTTATCCAGCCTCTGTTTAAAGACCTCCAAAGAAAGAGACTCCACCAAACTCTGAGGGAGTGTATTCCACTGTTGAAGAGCTCTTACTCTCAGGAAGTTCCTCCTAAAGTTTAAGTGGAATCTGTTGTCCCTGTGGCTTGCATCCATTGTTCCGTGTCCATTAATTTGAAATTAATAATAATAATAATAATAACCATAATGCGATGCCACCATGCTCTGATGGAGTATATTCCACTGTTGAATAGCTCTTATTTTCAGGAAGTTCCTCCTAATACAGTCGGCCCTTCTTATACACGGATTTTTTATACACGGATTCAAGCATACACGGTTTGAAAATGTTCCAAAAAAGTATAAATTTACCTTGATGTTCCATTTTTTTATTAGGGACACCATTTTGCTATGTCATTATACTTAATGGGACTTGAGCATACACGGATTTTGTTATACATGGGGGATCTTGGAACCAAACCCCAGCGTATAACAAGGATCCACTGTAGTTTGGTGGAACCTTTTTTCCTGTGGCTTGTGTGATCGAGTTTGGATTTATATAAATTTTGGGTACCAAGCGATCAAAAATCATGACCCCTGACTGACCCCATCACAGCCGCCATTATCCCAAAAGTTCCATGTCCTTTTCTCTCGAATAGCAGAAAGCAAGCTTGCTCCATCCTGAATATGACATCTCTTCAAATATTTGAACAGGGCTGTCTTATCCACTCTTAACCTTCTCTTCTCCAAGCTAAACATACCCAGCTTCCTAAGTCATTCCTCAGAGAGCATGGTTTACAGACCATTCACCATTTTGGTTTCCTTCCTCTGAACATGCTCTAGCTTCTAAACAGCTGTTTGAACTGTGGCGCCCAGAACTGGACACAGGATTATTGCAAGTGAGCCCTGACCGAAACAGAATAGAGTGGCACTATTAATTCCGTTGATCTTGACACTATACTCCTATTGATACAGCCTAGGATCACATTGGCCTTTTTAGCTGCTGCATCACACTGTTGACACATGTTCAACTTGTGCTGTACTACAATTCCTAGTTCCCTTTCACATATAATGTAATTGTCATAACAACTTCATGTGGAATCTTGGGATTTCTAGTTTTAGTGAGGCACTATTGTTCTCCACTTTGTAAGGATTCTAAATATCCAATCCTAAACTGCCAGTTCTGGAATTTTGTGGGAAGGAGCCATGGAGATTAATGCTTTTTGCCCCCAAATGGTCCTTATGCCATTCCTGAGCAAGTTTCCTGGCTTTTGTAGCCCCTCTTCCAGCCTTTTTTGGCTCTGAAGAGGCTGTTTTAATTCTCATCCCTGGCACTTGACCCTCACTAATATCAAAAACCAGGTCCCAGACCCCTTGTTCTGCCTTTCCTAATGCATTAGTTCTATATTGATTACCCTGCCTTTCTCAAGAAATGAACCTCAAAGTGTCCCTTTTATGCATCACACTCTGTGGATGTGTGTCTGTGATAGAGAGATGGAGGCAATGTGAAAAACAGAAAGGCAGGAAAGAGATGCTGAGGGTGAAATGGTAAATCAGTGCAGATAGGCAAGAGGGAAGGTTGGAGATCGGAGGAAGAAAGGGAAGGGGATCAAGCCTCTGGGAGTCAGGAGGGGAAGGCAAAGCCTGGATCGCCTGTCTCTGTGCGGAGAGGAAGGGGCCTCTGGGAAGGGCAAGGAGAGGGGACTTGGGGATTGGGAGGCAGCCACCAACCAGACAGATAATAATAATAGGTTTTATTTGTATTTACCTGTAAAATAGCCACAAAACAACAATATCATCTTTTTACACACAGTAAAAAAACAAGTTGCTTAAAACTCAATTCGGGACAAATAAAAACATCGTATAAAATGCACAATTGCGATGAGAAGTGGGATTTTTCCTTAAACTCTTTACAAGAGGTTGGGTGGGTAAGCCTGCCGGAAGGGATCCATCTTAAGTGCTTTCTTGAAAGTATCCAAGGTGGTGATAAGACAGATCTCCTCCGGCAAGTTGTTCCATAACTTGGGGGCCATGGCTATGTATGCTCTGTGAGAAGTTGTTCTTAGCCTGACCTTTGGGTAATCTAATAGATTCTTCCCAGATGTTCTGAGAGTGAGGGGCGGATGGTGTAGGGAGAGGCGTTCCCTCAAGTAGCTCAGGCCCAAGCTGTGTAGGGCTTTAAAGGTAATAAGCAACGCTTGGTATTGCGCCCGGAAGCTAATTGGCAGCCAATGTAGAGATTTTAGAACTGGTGTTATATGGTCTGATCTAGATGTTCCGGTGACCAATTTGGTGCCGCATTTTGAACTAACTGAAGCTTCCGAACTTGGTACAAAGGTCACCCCATGTAGATCACTGAACTTAAGAACTGAACTTGAAATGAGGCCCTTGTTTTCATACATATTAAGCGTTCAATTTAGCAGTTATGAGCAATGTCTATGAAGAGAGGAAAGGGTGACACAAAAATTCCTCTTTCTCTAATGTTTCTTTTCCAACCTGAGCTTTCTTAGCTCCGTGGTTGATTCCAGAGGCCTTTTGTCACTCAAAATGCTGGAGTCTGGGGAGAACACATACAAGTGCTATGCTTTTAGGGGAATTTCATACTTAGCTCAAAGGCGAGCTTGAGGAAACAGTGACCTCGGGATTCATCCCAACTATGCCAGGCCTGAAAGCACACAGAACTCCAGAGGCATTTCAAATAGGTTTTTGTGTTTTATTTAGCGGAAAAGCAAAATACATGCATACACACATATATACACATATAGGTGTTCACACACACACACAAAAACTGGGTAACAAAGGTGGGAGTGGTGAATAGTGTAAGGCTTTGCTAATGGTAATACATTACCTAGCTGGATCTTGATTCCAATTGCTGAGGGTCCAGAAAAGGAAGAGAATTCAGTAACTCCAATGGCAAGTGGGGCCGATGAGTGTAGTGAGGTGTTTAGCAATCTACACCAATGGACTGTCTGTCTGTAACTGGACTGAAACTGAAGAACAGCCGGTTAGGGCTGATATTTATACTGAAGTCTTTGCTTGGGGGCAGAAACCGAGCATTCAAAAAAGATTTAAATTGCTTTAGGAAGTTTCCTGGGTGGAGAAAGAATTGTCTGAAACGGAAATAAATTCAATGGGTGCTTGGTGGAAATACTTCAGCCAAACAGGATTGTCACACCGGCTCTTAGGTCATTCTTGGCTCTGAATTCTGGTCCCATTCACAAGCCAATGTATAGCACAGTCTGAAGGCGACACTCCCAGAGCTCAACAATTGTCAGAATCCACCTTCAGTTAAGTATTTAGGGTGTCTTCTGCCAGATAAATAGATGGATAGATAGATGGTAAATAGATGGATAGATAGATGGATAGTAACTAGGCACTCGTGGGGTTTGGGCCAGATAGATAATTATAGGGATAGATAAATGAAGAGATAGATTGATAGAGGGATAAATAGATCGACAGTCAGACAGACAGATAGATAAATAGATAGATAGAGGGATGACTAGATAGATGGATAGATAGATAGATGGACAGACAGCAAGAGGGATAAATGGATAGTTAGAGAGATGAATAGATAAACTGCCAGACAGCCAGACAAGCAGACAGACAGTTAGAGGTATAGATGAACAGACAGATGCATAGATAGATAGATAGATAGATAGATAGATAGATAGATACATACATAACCAAACAGGCAGCAACTTTGAAATGATTGGGGAAGGGTTCCATGGGGAACGAGCTGGATGGTCACGTAGGACATGGCACCAGATAAATTATGAGGGGCAATTGGGAATCTGAGCCCCATCCGGTATACAGCATTAGATCTCTGCGCTACAGGAAAAGCCAGGAACCAAATGGTCAAACCTCCCCCTCCATTTTACAAATCAAAGGAAAGGTTCCTACATCAAAGGGAAAGGTGCTGGGAAACAACTCAATGGGAGGGGTTGGAGGGAATTTTAAGGTTCTGATTTCAGTCTGGATCTTCAGTTTTGGCAAAGACGTGGCAAGGATACTTTGTTCCAGTTTCTATCAATAAATTTTCTGCTTCATCTGAAGTTTGTTGTGGATTTTTGGCCAGAGTACAGAAGCAAATCTCCAGATATAGGTATTGGCAATGGACTAACCACTTTCCACAATTAAAAATAACTCACACACAGATGATTTCCTCCAAGTCCTTGGAGGTTCTTTATCTTGAGTTGCAATATAAAACAAATATTTACCAGCTCTCCTCTCTGAATTCTATCCACTTCACAATCACTTATACACCCAACACCAATCCACACCAATTCGCATGTGAGCTGTATACCATATTGGTTGTGAGTCATCTCCTGGTGCCACAAAGTATGAAGCAGTTAGCTTGCATCATGCCATGTGCTCTGACTCAACACTCTATGGCAGTCTTACAGGAAATGATGCCACTTTTCAATTAAATAGTTTTACATATATTTAATGGAATATCTTTTAACTACCTGACTATTTCCTTCCACTGATTTCCTCATGGCAGTTCCCCTTCAGTCACTTCTTTGGTAGCTCCTATGAGTAAGAATACAGTCATTATATGGATTTGGGGGCATCTAGAACAGGGTCATGCTCAGGTCACTAGCACCAACTTTATTAATTTAATCTCAAATAGGGAGGGGTGAATGTGGGGCTAAATCGTGGGATAACACTTTCCTCTCTTACCATTGAGATTCAGTTTTGTCTATCATTGTCCTCCTTTACAGAAGAATTTGTCAGTCACGAGAAAATCCACATAAGAAAGAAGCCACATAAATGCCAGCACTGTGGGAAATCTTTTGCTTACATGTCAGTCCTAGTCATGCATCGGAGAGTCCACACAGGAGAGAAGCCATATAAATGCCAGTGTTGTGGGAAATGTTTTTCTTCGAAGTCAGCCCTAGTGAAACATCAGAGAGTCCACACAGGAGAGAACCCAAACAAATGCCAGTATTGTGGGAAATGTGTTTCTTCAAAGTCATACCTATTGGCACATCAGAGAGTCCACACAGGAGAGAACCCAAACAAATGTCAGCATTGTGGGAAAGGTTTTTCTTCAAAGTCAGCCCTAGTGAAACATCAGAGAGTCCACACAGGAGAGAAGCCATACAAATGCCAGCACTGTGGGAAATGTTTTTCTCGTAAATCAATCCTGGTGATACATCAGAGAGTCCACACAGGAGAGAAGCCATACAAATGCCAGCATTGTGAGAAAGGTTTTTCTTCAAAGTCAAACCTATTGGCACATCAGAGAGTCCACACAGGAGAGAAGCCATACAAATGCCAGCATTGTGGGAAATGTTTTTCTTCCAAGTCATACCTATTGGCACATCAGAGAGTCCACACAGGAGAGAAGCCATACAAATGCCAGCATTGTGGGAAAGGTTTTTCTCAGAAGTCAAACCTAGTGACACATCAGAAAGTCCACACAGAGAGAAGCCATACAAATGCCAGCGTTGTGTGAAATGTTTTTCTCGGAAGTCAATCCTAATGATACATCAGAGATTCCACACAGGAGAGAACCCAAACAAATGCCAGCATTGTGGGAAATGTTTTTCTTTGAAGTCAAACCTAGTGAGACATCAAAGAATCCATACAGGAGAGAAGCCACACGAATCCCAGAAATGAACTAACATTATATTTGTCAATAAGCAATACAAAGAATATATTTTAAATCTTGTGGTGATAAGGAAAGGCCCTTGTGATTTCGTGTGTTAGGTTTGTGTGTCCATATGTTTGTTTATGTTTTTCAGTTATATTTTGTTGAGTTGAGGTTTTAATTGCCATTAGTATAGATTATTGCTTTAATTTATAAATTTGAGTAGGGATTATGGGTGGTGGAATAGGTTAGCTAGACAGAGGGGTGGGATTGTCTCCAGCTGGTTAGGATAGTTATGGGAATGATGACATTTGGAATTTGTGGGATGTTGGCTGAAGAAAATTGGGGACCAGTATTAACAGAAAGGGCTAGTTTCTGGGAATAGCAAAGGGGGGCTTGTTATCTGTGGGGCATAGACTATGGGAATTGGAGGGGGGGGCTAGGTTTGGAAGAGGGTGTTTTAGGTTTTGGGGTTTTAATGTATTGTTTGGCTTGGGGAGGGCAGCTCTGACTTAAACGCTAAATTTTTGATTATGTGTTTGCAATAAAGTTTTTGTTGTTTCAATACACTGGACTCATTGGTGTACAGAAATTCTGCATTTGCACGAAATGTACCCTTTCTTCTCTCCTCAGCCCTCAACTCCTTTCCCAGGCATAAAAACAGAGGCAAACACACACACACACACACACACACACACACACACACATATATATACTCAGAGAGACAGAGCTATATGTACAAAGCAGAGCCTTCCCAGCCTTTTCCTCCTGAGTCCAGATCTGCAGCTTGGGCTCTATTCTGGCAGGAAGGAAGAAAGGCTGTAGTCCTTCCCTTCTTCTAAAGGCCAACAGTGGAATAAACAGCAGGAACAAGAAAGGCCTTACAATCCCTGCGCATGCTCAGAAGGGGTCCTTGGGGCATCTGTGCATGCATACTCTCAGCCTCTGAAGCTGCTCTGAGGGAGGGAAGTGGGGAGAGCCCTCATGCATTTGGGGGAATCGTCCGGTTCTGGGACCATGCAGAAAGGGCCTTGGACCCCCTTGAAGTGATGTATGTTAAAAGAGGAGAAGGAAGGAATAAAGGAATGAAAGTGCCAAGGGAAGAGAAGCATAAAGGGACTGCTGAAGTCGGGGGGGGGGAGGGAGGATATGGGACTTGTTTCAGGCACCTTCCTCCCAGAACTCATTATTAGAGCCTTCCACAGCTCACTGTGATGCTTTAAATGATTATTTCACAGGTAATGTCTCTCAGATAAGAGCCAAATTGGATGTCAGCATTATTGTAGAGGCTGTAAGTGAGGTGTCCATAAGTAAGATCATACTGGATCGATTTGATTACTGAGGGTGTGGACAAGCTCCTTTTAAGTGTGAAGAGGAGAACTTGCCCTCTCGACCCTTGCCCTTTATATATCACCTGAGATATGTCATAGATGCATCTCTTAGTTAGGGCTATTTTCCATCATGTTTAAAAGAAGTGGTGCTACGGCCCTTTATGGAAAACCCCTCCCTAGATCCCTTGGAGATGAACAATTACAGATCGGTCTCCCATCTTCCATTTCTAACCAACATAATGTTGAGGGCAGTTGCTCTTCATCTCCAAGCGGTCTTGGATGAAATAGTTTATCTGGACCCATTTCAAACTGGCTTCAGGATGGGATACGGAGTCGAAACTGTTATGGTTGCCTTAGTAAATGATCTTTGCTTCAAGGGGGGGATGTAACTTACCAAACTTTAAGCTGTATTATTATGCAGCTTGTCTCAAATGGTTAGAAGAAGGGTTCAAATTAGAAAACAAGCATTTATTGAATATAGAAAAAGCTAACCTGAATCTTTGTATACATGCATATATGTGGTATACAAAACCAAAAGATAATAATACTTTTAACCATCATGTTATAAGAAGATCATTGCTTAAAGCATGGTATAAAATGAGACATCAATTTTGGGGGTCATTGCAAGAAGCTTATTACAATAGAACAAAGGACAAAGATACTCCATGGCTAAGATATGGAGATTTAATAAACAAAACACCAGAAGGAAAATACAATATGAAATCTATGGAAGAAGTTAATGAAAGAGGAAACATGAAGGATTGGTTTTTATACAACTAATTAAACAATCGTTTTAAGGCAGATAATAAAGCTCCTGAGTTAACGATGGATAACAATTAAATAGATAAAATTATGATAGACAAAAAAGGTAAACACATATTCAAATGTTATAAACTATTAAAAGAAAGAGATCTAGAAGATGAAATGATTAAACACAGCATGGTAAGATGGGCACATGATATAAATAAAACTATAACTATAGAGGAATGGGGAAAATCATGGAAAGGAAGAAATAAATTCACTCTGTGCCAAAACTATAAAGAAAATTATATCAAAATGTTATTCAGGTGGGATCTAACCCCCCAAAACCTACCAGAGATACAAAAGTGGCAATACTAAGTGCTGGAAATGTGGGGAACCCGAGGGAAGCTTCTTTCATATTGGTGGACATGCATTAAGGCTAAAGGATTCTGGCAAAGGATTCATGGAAGCATCCAAAACTAGTGACTGGAGAAACCCATGTTTTTCTCCTCGTTCAGTGAGACCTTGAGGAGAACTTTTTTAAAAAATATTCTTTCCACAAATGCCCCTTTTCAAAGGGTGATTTCTTCTCTCCCTTCCAGCAACTAGCGAAATATTTTTCACAGATTTCTCTGAATGACAATAAAAGACAAGGCGAATAATTATGCTAATTACTTTGCATTTCAAACTCAATTACCATCTCAAAAGGAAGTTTGGCAGAGGTTTAAAGAACATTCCTATGCTTAAAAAAACCTGAAGGCACACACACAAAAGGGGGGAAAAGCCCAGCCTCAACAAGAAATGCTATAAGGGACCCTCAAGGACCATCCAGTCCAACCTCCTTCTGCTATGAAGGAATACATGGGATCCAACTCTGCACCTCTCCCATGCTGATGCCAAGGTCTAATAATAATAATAATAATAGGCAAGGAGAGTGCAGAATATCCACACACACACACACACACACACACACTTATAGTGTTACTGCCAAAAGTGTGAAGCCGTATTTATATGTGTACATACACAGCTATCTGTATGTGTGTGTGTATACACACACACAAACTGTGGAGCAGCCGAAAGTGTAATGCTGCATGTAATATGCTTGCACACACATCTTTGTGTGTGTGTGTGTGTGTGTGTATATATATATATATATACACACACACACATACATATACATATACACACACGCATATACACACACACATACACACACATACACAAACTCTGGAGCAGCTGAAAGTGTAATGCTGGATGTATATGCTTACACACACTTCTTTGTGTGTTTGTATATACATACATACATACATATACATATACACACAATCATATATATATACTGTATACACACACACACACACACACACACACAAACTGTGGAGCTGCTGAAAGTGTAATGCTGCATGTATATGCTTACACACACATCTTTGTGTGTTTGTATATACAGTGGTACCCCGGGATACGAATGCGCCGGGTTACGAAATTTCCGGGTTACGAAAAAAATCCATAGGAAAACATTGTTCCGGGTTACGAAAGTTTTTTCGGGTTACGAAAAAACTTTTGGTGCTTTTCGGCGCTATTTCACACGAAATCGCGGCTTTTCCCCATTAGCGCCTATGGCAATTCGGCTTGCGAAGGCTTTTCGGGTTACGAACGGCGCCGCGGAACGAATTAAATTCGTAACCCGGGGCACCACTGTGTATATATATATATATATATATATATATATATATATACACACACATACATATACATACACACACACACACACACACACACATATATATGTACACACACAGGCAAACTGTGGAGCTGCTGAAAGTGTAATGCTGCGTGTATATGCTTACACACACAGGCTGAGAGAGTGTGTCTTGGCCAAGGTGGGCATCCAAACCCTGACCTCCCTTTCTTCATGACCTCTTGGGTTGTCATGTGTTGTGACTTTGGAGGACTCTCCTGGCATGCAAGGCTTGTTGGGGGGTGGCCAGTGTCTCCCTTCGAGGCTGTGAGAGTATGTCTTGGCCCAGGTGGGCATCCAAACTCTGACCTCCCTTTCCCCATGACCTCTTGGAAACATGGCTGTTGTCGTGTGTTGTGACTTTGGAGGACTCTCCTGGCATGCAAGGCTTGTTGGGGGGGGCAGTGCTTCCCTTCGAGGCTGAGAGAGTGTGTCTTGGCCAAGGTGGGCATCCAAACCCTGGGCTCCCTTTCCCCATGACCTCTTGGAAACATGGCTGTTTTTGTGTGTTGTGACTTTGGAGGTCTCTCCTGGCATGCAAGGCTTGTTGGGGGGGGGAGTGCCTCCCTTCGAGGCTGAGAGAGTGTGTCTTGGCCAAGGTGGGCATCCAAACTCTGACCTCCCTTTTCCCATGACCTCTTGGAAACATGGCTGTTTTTGTGTGTTGTGACTTTGGAGGACTCTCCTGGCATGCAAGGCTTGTTGGGGGGGGCAGTGCTTCCCTTCGAGGCTGAGAGAGTGTGTCTTGGCCAAGGTGGGCATCCAAACCCTGGGCTCCCTTTCCCCATGACCTCTTGGAAACATGGCTGTTTTTGTGTGTTGTGACTTTGGAGGACTCTCCTGGCATGCAAGGCTTGTTGGGGGGGGAAGTGCCTCCCTTCGAGGCTGAGAGAGTGTGTCTTGGCCAAGGTGGGCATCCAAACTCTGACCTCCCTTTTCCCATGACCTCTTGGAAACATGGCTGTTTTGTGTGTTGTGACTTTGGAGGACTCTCCTGGCATGCAAGGCTTGTTGGGGGGGGGGCAGTGCCTCCCTTCGAGGCTGAGAGAGTGTGTCTTGGCC
>JACSCI010001842.1:0-13143 GCA_016801065.1 Sceloporus tristichus
TTCTTTCTTTTGAAAGGTTACACTGCAAGTTGCAGGTCTCAGGGAATGGCTACGTAAACTAAATGTCCCATTGGATCAATACTCTGGTGACCAGAAGATAAAAGATACCGAAAGAAAGGTAAGATGTTCAATTTCTTGAGTAAGAAAATGGTGGATGAAATTATTCCTAAGTCTATGTTCAGTCACTGCTGAGGAGAAACACATATTGGATGGCAAATAACAGTATGCATTTATAACACAGAACTGTAGCCTGGAACTAATAGCAAGTACATAGGTTAAGTAGGTCTTGTTAAAACACTACTTTAAAAAAAGCACACACACCCCCCACAGATATTCCCAAGATACATACATTTCCCAAGTAAAGACATCTATAGCAAAAGTGCTGCATAGTAGAATGATTTCTGTTGTTTTTGAAGTGAGACCTTCTTGCTTGAATGGATATAATATTCACTAATTCCTATTTATCTGATTTTTAGCTGCCAGGATTCAAAGACATACCTCTTGAAAGACCTTTATTGGCTGCTAATTTAAAAATTTTAGGCCAAGAAGTCATGTTCTTCACTCCTGAAGAAACAATGCAACTTAAGAAGGTGAGCTGCTTTCTTTTCTTTCACAATATATTCAAAGTGTTGTTGTCATGTCTTTTAACCTATTATATCTTAATTCTGTTGCAGCTTGGGGAAGAAAGACTACTTGGGCCTCAAGCCTTAGGAATGGTCTATCAGATCATCCAAAATATTGATCAGCAAATTACCCAAGCTCTGATTCTGGAGGTTCGGCACATAGTTCCTACTTCTCTTGGCCTTCCATTTGAAGTAAGCGCCGCTGGCATCGCCATGGTACATAGTTCATTAAAAGGTAAACCAGGAGATCACCAAATACAACACAATATTTTATTAGCTTCCTCATTTCACATGTACTCGGTGTTTCCTTTTATTTTTTTTTAAAGAGGGCAAGAGGGATTGTCCTTTCTAATATGAAGCGAATAGATTCCCTAGCCAAAAGTTAAAGAGAGAGTCTGGTCTTCAGTTTGTTTGCCACCATTTTAAGGTTTTCCTCCTTTTTATCTCTTGTAGCAAAAGCAGTGGGAAATGATGAAGGTCAGAAGATGGTCCGTGAGCAACTTCAGCTTGAGAGCCATGTTGTGTAAGCCAAATATGAGTTTTGTATTCAGCTTTTATGGTAAAATAATTGTAACAGTCAGCAGCTTCATTCATGAAAACAGAATTCTGTTTTGGATGAGGTGATCAAGATATTTTGCCATCTACTGTCAGCAATTAAAACTACCATCAGTCTATAAATACACACATCATGCAAGTCAGGGCTATCCAAGTTATTTTGGCACTAGAGGCAAAAAGGAAAAAAAAAACCACCATTGCCTCTCCTTGGAGTAAAAACAACCAAAAGTATAATTTTAAAAGTGACAATTATTTGCTGTTTGGGACTCCCAAAATCAACCTGCCAGGGATGGTTCCCTTCATTCTGGCTAATGTTAGTTGCATCATTTGGTAAAGGTCTAATATGTTCTCTTCCCTAACTCATTTTTAGCTTCCAAGGTTATGGCAAACTCATCTGGGGAATTAATACAGATTTCTGCCAGCATATTGTGGAAATCACAAGCCAATTCCGTATCCAAAGCTCCCTGAAAATGGATGCCACATGGGATGTGAGAGCTCGGAACTTCAAAGTTGAGATTGAACCAATCCATGAGGAATATGAACTGGCAGAGGCAAGGTACAGTGGCTCTCCTACAGTTTCATAATAATTGTATTATTAAGACATCTGCTGCTATTGAGAAAACACATTACTTAATCCTGGGATATTTTTCAGGAAAAAGCCAACAACAGAGAAGTCAGGGCTAAAGTTAAGAGAGTATTGTGCTTTTCCCTTGGCTTTCCAAAAATTATCATGTTACAATCTTCACTTTTGGTTTTATGGAGAGGTTATGAACATATGACATTCTCTCTAAGTCAGGCTGTTAAACCATGTAGCCCAACTTTGAGTGTAAGGACTTTATCACACAGGACGAATCCCGTGTAGAAACTAAAATTAAACTGAAAACAACCCACATTTGGGTTTCAGACAACATTTGCGTGAAAGAGAAGTAACTCAAAAATAGCCCAAATCCAAAGTCATCAAACCCAGCTCCTTTTTACTTTCGCTAAATTCCAAAAGTACAAAGGAGCTTTCCGATTGGATTATTTTTGTGTCATTTCTCATTCACACCAATGCATCTGACAAACAACACCTGGATTTTAAAATCCCATTTCTGCATGGGATTTTGCCAATTTGCTCTCCGTGTGATAAACTCTTAAGTTTTGGGAAGAAATCAAAATATAAATGGATGATGATAATGATGATGAAGTCAAGAATTTAGCTTGAACCCTTGAATATACAGAGCTTGTGTTCTGCTACTGAGGAATGATCTTGCTGAATTCCTGTCAATCAATGGATTTCCCCCCTTACATGTTGCATGAGTTCATTGGTTTTCACTGTGTACCTAAACAGGCACGAGGCACACGTTGTAGGAAGACATCTGAATTCTGAGAAGAAGTCTCCAGTTCTTCCCGAAAGGCCTGTTGAGGATATCTTGACAGAAGAGTTCAAACCAAGAAAAGATGATGTTAAAGTAAGGCTTTCTTGTATGTGTGTGTGTATCACATATGTGCGCATAATCTGTCATAAATGTCATAATTTCCTAATCTTGTATGCAGTTCATGGTGAATCTGATGATTAACAGTTCTTCTTCTTTGAACTGTTTTTTATGTGTTTAATATTATTTTAAATTCTTGGGAAAGTTTTTCAGCCTACATTTGCAGATTTATTATGGATTTTGGCCACTCAAATAGATTTTATTTAAATATACTGAAAAATGAGGGAAATAAAAGTTAGATTAGATGTTTTGCAGAAGATACTTGCAGGCAGCAGGAATGTAAAATACTGATATCTCCTGACTCACAGTCTGTGCATACCGACCATTAAGGCTGGCCTGGGGGTGGAGTCGGAGTGTGGCGTCCATACGACACATGCCCTGACTCTGGCCCCTCCGCCCTAAAACTCCAGTGCTATGGCTATCACACCCTTTACCAGGCTCCTTTTTGTGCCCTGAAAAGGCCAGATTGGGGCTGCATTGTGCGATCGCTACGGCTCCAATCCGGCGCAGCTGGAGGCAGCTGCAGGCCACCCCTTAGGGACAGTCTGCACAGCCCCTCATTTTAAGACATAGTTAGAGTTATTTTGGTTCAAAAATCAACATCACCTGCCCAAGATACAAAGAAGGATCAGTTCAGTCCTACACACGCATCTACCCAGCTTCAACTGTTTCACTGAGCTGTGTTGAGCTTGCTGCTAAGTAGACACATAGTCTACTCATTTCAGAAATTTTGATACTTTCCAAAAATATCTATAGGTTAATCGTATGTTCAAAGATGGCACTGCACATACAAGCTTCACTTCTGAAAAATATGCTAAATTCAACTTCCTTTACTATTTATTGTTTCCTTATGTAGATAGAAGCATTCCAGTTTATTTGGTTCAGAGATTTCTAAGGCTTTGCTACTAATGGTGTTGACAATCACAACTACGTCCAAAAGCTTTTCTTGCTTTTGTGCAATGCCAGCTTTCCTGATGGCTCCCATAGGTCAAAGAGTCTCTGACTTAGTTTTCCTCACTCCAAACTTTATTATTCATCACTTTTTGTGTCTCTTACTCTGATCATCATGCATTTGAGATTTTTTTTAAAAAGTGTTCTTTCCTTTTCAATGGCATACTAGCCAATTTACCATTTAGACGTGTTACAAAATCTAAACAACTGACATTAAGAAGAAGTTATTATTCATAAGTAAACAGATAATATCTTTATGGCTCAAGAGCTTAAAGGACCAAAACTGTTTCCATAGCCTCCTTAAGATAAACTTTAATTAACTCAGCTGTCACTGTGCCTTGGAATTTTATGTATTGTGTAATATGGTCTTCTGTTTGCCGTGCATACCTTTTATATTGCTGTGTTGCTCCTTAAGAAATACTGACTCAACTCCGTTCACTGCAGCAATCAAGGTCATCCTACAAACCCAGCCCTAGAGACACCTGCATTACATGCCAAATCTACCCTGTGAAGGTCTGCTTGGAGACCATGAAGAAAAGAAAGGATGTCATGCCCCTACGGAACACATGGATGCACTTCTTATGTGAAACCCATGAAGTGAGGCTTCTGATGACACCAGGTACCATCCTCACTCCAGAATGTTCTTTTCAGTTTTGTAAGTTTAGTTTAGAAAGTTGTATACATTTTCTAATGTACATATGTAATCTGTACAGTTGTTGCTATGGAGAAGATCAAATGGGAAATCCAACAGGTCCTTGAATCACCCAGGTTGAAAAGACAGGCAAAACATCATGGAGGAAGGGTATGTATATGACACAGACTATTGCTGTGACTGGGGGATAAAAAAAACCACAGGGGTTCTTTGGACAGGGCAAATGCATTGGGAGGCTGCAATATTTCTTTCTCTATTTCTCAGGAGTTTAAAAAAAATATCCAAACAATGTTTCTGTTGTTCCATACTATTTTCTGGCAATTCTTGATGCTAGCTGTAACATTTTATTCCCACCTTTAAGTGGGTTTCTTTTTCATTCCAAGGCATATTGGAACAATAAGTTCCCTTATCCTCTCTTCTTTTATTAATTATTTTAAATAATTATATCTAAACTCAGTTATATGGCACTTTCATGCTATAACTCTAAAATAAATAAATGGATAAACAATACAAAAAGGAGAAAATTTGCCCTTCAGACCACAGGAATAAGTCAACAAACAGTGCCCGAGTTTTGGGGTGTGTGTGTGTGTGTGTGTGTGTAAACCCTTTGGAAGAGCCCTAACACAGACTGAAGGGGAATTTCATTTCTTAATATTTATGGGAGAAAATAAACCAGGTTTGGTGAATCAAAGATAAATTTTATTGAAAGTAATGCATTTCTGTTCCACACACTGAATCTGTTTGACTTCAATGCAAATTTGTCCTTCAAACCATAGGAACATTTCAACAAACAACACCCCAGTTTTGTTTTGTTTTCTTTAAAAAAAAAGAAAGAAAAAACCACCAGCAGCTTGGGAAGAGACCTTGTGCAACTCCTAGAAATAGTTTGAAATTGCACTCTCCAAATTGAATGAATGAGCTCAGGGGTGACAACAATGAGAAAACCCAGCAAAACCAAATGAGCTATACAGTATCGTAAGAACATCATAAAGCACACTTCTTTAGAGCAATTTGCAAGAGCCCATAGATGGATAAAAGAAAACAAAACCATTCGTTTGGAGACATTATACCAAAGGGGGTTTGTGAAAAGCACCACCAAGAGTGTAGCCATCACTACCAGTATCTTTTGCTTCACAGGATGAGTGCCAGAATTTCCCAATTCCACCCGAGGGCCAGGATGCTATCTGCACAACTGAGTATGCACCTGTCTGTGGCAGTGATGGTGAGACCTACCCAAACAAATGTAGCTTTTGCGTTGCCAAACGGTGAGTAGATCACAAAAATAGTCTTACGTGTGTTCCCGAGTTCTCCTTTCCCCCTCAGGATGTAGACAAATGTTTAAAGATTTAAAAGGAATAGGACTAGGTCAGTTTTTGGTTATGTTTTTAAAATATACAATGAAAACATGAGTTCTCAATAACATTACTGGTAGTAATATGTTCTCTCCATTTTAAATGCTGAAAAACTTTAATGTCTTTCAGGGCAAGTGGAAACACGATCACAATAGAACACGATGGTCAATGTGAGCAAGAGGAGGTAAAGCTACTGTTGATATAATTCCATATTGCAGTAATAGTATTTCTTACCAAAGGCCTTGCATCCTTATACATGAAAGTAGATAGGCAGAGGAAGACCCCATGGTAACAATATGGCTTTCTTTTGTAAGGGAAGCAGCAACCAGCATCTGGTGATATGCACAGGCTTGCTCAGACCGCCATGGCACCCCACCCCTGTCACCATTAAACCCATGCTCTCTCTTATACATTTATTGCTAAATGACAAGCATATTCAGGACATTCAGAGTGTACCGGTAATTCCCATGCATTCTTTCCTGAGAGTGAGTTTCAGGATTGCTCAAAACAGTTAAACAGCTCCAAGCACCTTCGATGCTAAATAAAATAATAATGCAGTGCAATTTATATATCCTTTCCCATCTGTTTGCAGCAAAGGGAAGCCAGATGCTGTCATGCAACACATTTATGATGTGAAGTTGAAGGTTTTCACAGCTGGCATCCATAATTTTTCATGTGTTTTTCAGGCTATGAGACCATGTTCTAGTAGAGTTTCTTCCTTCCTGATGTTTTGCCAGCAGCTGTGGCTGACATCTTCAGAGAAATGCAAATTCTCTGAAGATGCCAGGCACAGCTGCTGGAGAAACATCAGGAAGGAAGAAACTCTTCTAGAACATGGCCTCATAGCCCAAAAACTTACAAAAAACATTCCTGATGCTTTATGTGCGAATCTAAATAGTCAGTGGTGCTGATCTAGTTCTTTTATGTAAAGAATTATTATTACAAAAGGGAATGACTTGTTAACTGCTCAGTTGAGTGTTTGTAGTCAACCTGATATGGCAAACCAGCAGCCTGCTGTAAACATACAGAGTTATCTATAGTTCTAAATGGAAAAAAAAATTACACAGACCCTTAACCTATCACATAAAATTAAAACTTTCCACACAAGAATCTACCGACACAGCTATCCTGAGCCCATGCCATTTTAAACATCCAAATTATTCAGGCTCTGAAGATATGGAGTACTTTCATGGTACTCTTTGCACATAACATGGTTTTCTATTAAATTGTTAAAGCATGAATAATTTGACAGTGTAAGGAAGAATCACCGTAATAGAAACATTTGGAATCCCAGTAACTTTCCACATTCTCCAATATTTTGATAATTATTTGATTATCTGTGTGATAATGTGTACATTCCAAGCCAGTTATGGGGGATAATCTCTTTACATTTTAGATCTTTAAGGTGAGAAGAAAGCTAGCATTACTCATCCCTGTGTAAACATAACAACAAATGGGAATTATGAAAAACCCCAGCAAGGGTATGTTTACCAGCAGTTTCTTTTGTTTCATAGGATGAGTGCCGCAACTATCCAGCTCCACCTAAGGGGAAGGATATCCCATGCACACGCGAGTATGACCCTGTCTGTGGCAGTGATCACAAAACGTATGCAAACCTGTGTACCTTCTGTAATGCCAAAAGGTGAGTAGATTGTGTAAATGTCAGTGTATAACTAAAAAACAATTGTTGGAGTCCCATTTACCCCTCAAAAATAAGATAATTTTAAAAAGCTTTAAATAGTATGCCAGAAAAAATAAGGAATTCTGTTTCTGATGATGTGTGCAAATGATAAAGTTAAAATATCAGTTCTCAGTAGTCTCACTCTACATTTTAAATGCTGAAAAATTTTCATGTTTTTCTCAGGAAAAGTGGAAACGAGATCACAGTAGAACATGAAGGTGAATGTGAGCAAGAGGTAAATTTACTGTTGATATAACTCCCTTTGGCAAATACAGCCTTTCTTACCAAATACTTTGCCTCCCCATGAACAAAACTAGATAAGCAGAGGATACTCCATGGTAACAATATTGCTTTATTTTGGAACCATGATAGTTAAAGCAGTGTCAGATTTTATTAATTCAGCAGTGTGGCAGCAGATGTACATAAATAAGGCATCATCCAATTTTTCTGCTGCAGAGAATGCTGCCACCAGCACTGTTTCAGACGCTTCTCCCTCTCAAATGATAAAAGAAACTATAGGGGTTTAACCAGTGATTAACCTGTGGAAATTGAAGTAAAATTGCAGAGGTAAAGATTTTCACACACATCGTGTTTAAAGAGCTATTATTCCGGGAATAATGAGGGAATAACTAGGCAATAAACAGCATTAAATCATTCATGGATTTCCCCATGAATGATTTGCTGCTGTTTATTACCAGTTTATTCTCGGGATAATGGCACTTTAATGTTGATGTCGTGTGAAAATCTCAATCACAGTTATGTGATTTTCACGGGTTAATCGCTGGTTAAACCCCTGATTTTCCCCATGCAATAAAGTCCAATGTTGGAGCAGTGCTTTAAGGTTATGAGCTCTTCCAAACTGGTCTAAAGAAGCATGAGTTTTAGTGCTATAGCTCATTGGGTTTTGCCAGTTACTGTCATCCCTATATCCAATTGTTCCATTCTTTTGGATACTTGTTTGTAATAATTTCTTGGATCTGTACTTGAGTCCTTCCAAAGTAATTAAAAAACAAACAAACAGCAAGCCAAGAAGTAATTTGTTGAGGTGTCCTTCTAGTTTGAAGGGATTTTTTTCTCCCGAAGGATTAAAAAAAAAATAATGTAAAGGTTTTTTTTAAGTCTTAGCATTATAGTGCTGTATTATAAAAGGCCATCTTACTGATGTGATGCTCCACTAATTCACTAATGCATTATAGCACTATAATGCTTTAAACAATGGGGGAAAGAGAGAAAGGGGGATACTATTTATTCTGCTTTCTCTTGATTAAAGCTTACATCTACATTGCAGAATCAAAGCAGTTTGTCACAGCTTTAACTGCCATGGCCCAATGCATTAGAATCCTGGGATTTGTAGTTTTGCGAGATATTTAGCCTTCTCTGTCAGAGAGCTCTGGTGCCATGACAAATTACAGAATCCCAGGGTTCCACAAGACAGAGCCATGACAGCTAAAGCAGTGTCAAATTGTATTAATTATGCAATGTGGCAGCAGCCTTAGGGGCAATCCAGATGGACTGGAAAACTCAGGAAGTCTCTGGTTTTGTTCCTATCCTTTTATTTTTGGAGATCTCCATGACATTTTCCCCATTCTGAAACATTTCCAGGGAATTCCTAGCACTGACAAGGACTCTTTATTCCAGGTTTCTAGTTCAGTTAAAATTAAACCAGTATTTCCTGAAATGATACATACCACTCCATGGCAGTGTGTTTCTGTTATCTGGAGCTAGATGACTGCCACTAAAAAACACAGCATCAGCACCCAGGACAGCAGATTGGTGAAAGGCAATTTCTGAAATGTTGCTTGAGTCTAGATGTGATATGAGATCAGTGGGAGGGGAAAGAGAAAGAACACAAGGTAGCAGGGAGTGAGGGAAACACAAAATGTTTCAAGAAAGAGTTTGGATGCAAAATCATGAACATGCAGGTAAGAACAAAATGAACTCAAAAACTGATACTTCCAGGGAATTTCCCCCCCCCCCCAATCTGAAAAAATCCTTAAAAAAAAAAAAAAGGACCAGAATGCCCCAAATTTTGTTCCTGTTTTCTGATTTTATTTTGGGGATCCATACACATTTTGTTTATCCGAGAATATTTTCTATCAGAAACTATTTCTACCAGCTCCTCCAGGTTCATTTATTTTAGCCCAGTATAAAATCAGAAAGAACAGCAACAAAAATCTGGGACTGAAATCAGTCTGGATGCACTCTAACTTTAGAATGAGAATAAAATGTTGTGGCTGGTGCTAGAAATTGCTAGAAAATAGTCCAAAACGACAGAAACACCATTTGGATATTTAAAATAAAACAAAAAGAAAGAATTACAGCAACATCTAGCAGCCTTCTGAGCCATTTACCACATTTGGAAGAGCCCCTGATCACTTGCGTTACGCCATTCATTTGTTTTAATCAATGTCTATATATTGTGTACAAATGATATGCTTTTGCTTGTGAAATATTCCCCTCTGCCCTTCCTTCAGAATGCATAGAGTAAAATAAGTAAATAATAAAAGAATATAGAAATTATTAATCTCAAGAAATAAATGTTTAACAAAGGTTTTTGTCTTGCTCTTTTTCCTGCTCCAGGGTGGAAAGAAATCTCAGAAGAAACCTTCCTGGCAATCCAAAAAGCAAGATCCTGACTCCTTTGGAAACCCAGATAGTTCCAGCTCTTCTTCTGGCTCCCCCAGTTTTTCCCCCTCTAGCTCTTCCTCCTCTGAACCCGCTACTAAAAAAAGACAAGAAAGAAGGAGGGGAGACAGCAGTGACAGCAGTGACAACCCCAGCAACAGTGACAGCAGCGATAGCAGTGACACCAGCAGCAGTGAAAGCAAGGGTCCACGTCACAGGGGAAACAAGCGCCTGTACCGACAGAAAACCAAAGACAGTTCTTCTAGCAGCAGTGACACCAGAAGCAGCAGCGAAAGTGATGAGATTTTGGAAAAGGTAACTGTGTTATTAATTGCTCTGTGCAGAACTGTATGAGTGTTGGGAGGGACCAGAAAGCAGCTTCTCATATAAATCTCTGAGTGCATCTACACTGTAGGAATAATGCAGTCTGACACTACTTTAAGTGTTCTAACTCTGTCCTGTGAAATCCTAGAATCTGTACTTTTACAAGATCTTCTTTACCAACAAGTGCTGGTGACTCCCGAAACTACAAATTCCAGGATTCTGTTGGCTGGAGCTGTGGCAGTTAAAGTGGTGTCAAACTACATTATTTCAACAGTATAGATACACCCTCTGAGCTAGAAGGCTCAGCACTCAACACTCACTGATCTAGGGGAGAAACAATTTATTCACTTATACTATCTAATATTGTACTCTTTGTTGTTGTGTGCACCATCAAGTCAATTTCTGACTTATGATGACCCTAAAGCAACTCTGCCATGGGGTTTTCTTGGCAAGATTTATTTAGGGGAGGGGATTGCCCTTGTCTACCTCTGAGGCTGAGAGAGCATGATTTGCCCAAGGTTACCCACTAGTTTTCCATGGGAGAGCAGAGATTTGAATCCTGGTCTCAAGAGTCATAGTCAGATTCTAAAACCACTTTACCATGCTCACTCTCTGATATTGTCCTCTGCTGTACTATGTTGTATTATTTTATTTCTTCCATGCCTTTTCTTGAAAACTAGGAATCAAGTTTTCTAGAAAAAAGAACATTTCTGATGCTATTCTGTAAAGCTGTGTATGGCTTTGTGTCACTATCAAGCTATGCCTCAATGCAAAACTTTGTCACACTGGCCTATTCTTTCTGACCATCCAACAAAATGAATAGAATTTTCCCAACCTTAATGTAGACACAAATTCTCGAACAATCTTTCCAAGAGGTTAACTTTCAGGATTACTAGAATACCCATTAATTAAAATTAGTTGTTCGTTGTTGATATTATTATTAGCAGCTTCTGAGCCAATTTCAACTCATGAGACATCTCCATGTCCCCTTATTCTCAACCTCTCTGCTCAAATCCTTCAGGTTTATGCCTGTAGCCTCCCTGGTTGTGTTTAGCCATCTGGCTTTCAGTCTTTCTCTCTTTCTGCTGCCTTCTGCCTTTCTTAGCATTATGGTCTTTTCTAATGAGTTTAACCTTCTCATGATGTGGTTGAGGCATGGTAGCCTCAACTGAGTCAGCTTGGCTTCCAGGGGAAATTCATGCTTGAATTGTTCTAGGATCCAATTGTTTGTCTTTTTTATTCAGTTATCAAAATGAGAAATTTGTGATTTTATCCTTTGTATTTACTGAATCTATCAGTAGAATTTCAAAAAGTAGCTTCTGCTCCTTCAATAATCTGCTTTTCATGCCTTTTTTTTAATAAAAGGGACAGCGACGAGAGATTTATCAATATACTTTCAGACCAGTGAAACTGATGGTAAGACTCTTTGTTTCAATTGACTAAAAAGTTTGCAAAGAGATAAAAAGTGAAGCAAAACTTGGAAGGGAAAAATATTGGCCGCAGAACAGTAGCTGTATTATGTTTCTAAAAAGTCTTCCTTCTATTGATGTGTCAATGAGATGAAGAAGGCACAAAAGTATCTGGATCTTGGGGTGATCGCATAGCCCATTCCTCCTGTTATCCACACTATTTTGCCTCTCATTTATGTTTATGAAGGCAGCTGATTATCATCCCGAATGTATGCATTCTCTCCTTAGCTCTCCCATCTGCTATTTTTTAAAGTGCTGATTTACCATTATAAGAAACAACAACAACTTTAATTGTGGAGCCCATGTAGGTACCAAGTGCCTGGGAAATTTACTTTTTGAGTTGCAACTGACTATGATGATTGGTTAATCCTGGGAATTCTCTGCCTGAATGTCACTGTTTACTTGGGATCAACGTTGATTATTCATGGTCAACATGTAGGTAAAACCCGACTCCAATACTCTCTTCTAATTGAGACTAAGACTAAGACCCTAGCCATGGTTCAAAAATGTTTTCTAAGTTCTGCCTGTAATTTACCTTCTCAGTGTCAGTGGCAGGTGCACCACGACACCCATCAATCCCTCTCACTGTTACAGTTTACAGAGCAGACTATGCCTAAACTTTAAATTCCTAGATTTTATTATCGCCACGGAAGAAATAGTGGCATCTCTTGGGCTCATCAAAGGCTAGAAAGCAAACTTCCCAGTTACAGAAGTCAGATTTCCCCACTGTACAGTCTGGAACCTGCCTTGCTTTTTAAACATGCTTTTTCTTTTTGTAGACAATCAAACGCCGACGCAGTTTCATCCATGGTCCAAGGAACAGCGACAGCGGAGCTCCTCTTCCACATTCTAGCTTGAGCAGTCAGGAAGATATAGACTATTCAGTGAGTACTGGAACATGTTCCTTTCAGCAACTATGATAGGAATTAGCTCATAGAAATGAGATAATGCCATGATCACAAATCAGACTAAAAAGACTCCAGACCATAAGTTGCTTCTTTGGACCTTTTCCTTAACAGATAGCAGGCATATGTCTCTAATATGAGCTGAAAGTTGGTGCACTAGCACTGATACTTATGAGAACCCTGGGGAAAGAGCTTCAGCAGGTCTGGCCAAATTATTAGGTGAAATGCATCCATTTATATTGGACTGTACCAATATATTTTTAATATTTCAAATATTGCTTGGCTAATAATAAAGCAAATCTGTTTCCAAGATTCCACTAGGTTCCATTATAAACAGACAAGTAATTTAGAGAAACTTTTATGTGGGCAGATTAGTTGCCTGCAGACATCTCTAAGGAGGTATGATCAAAACAAATTGATACTCCAACTAATGAGACCATTTTATAAAGGCACCCCGACATGCAATGAAAACAACACGTATATGGTATTTTATTCAAGCTCCAATTTTAAAATATTTCCCAATTTTCCTTT
>JACSCI010001843.1:1032-13141 GCA_016801065.1 Sceloporus tristichus
ATAATAATAATAATAATAATAATAATAATAATAATAATAATAATATCCCATTCTCTCTCATAAAGGGACAACTGGAATTACAAGTTTAAGACAATAAACTCTCTTTCCCTGGAGTTTGCACCCAATGCTCCATCTCCCGGTCTCCTCCGCTGGGAGGAGGGAGAGCGTGGAATTCTGGGAAAGGCTGGCGGTTGGCTTGGAGCCTGAATTGGGTTCTAGAAGGCTGGTGGCTTTGATTGTTGGCTGCTTAGGAAGAAGGAGGGCTCCTTCTGGGTTTCCTTGACAGGAAAGGGAAGGTGGGTGCCTCGAGATGGTGATGGGGGTCCCCCCAATTTGGTTCCTCTGTGAGAAGGATGGCTGAGGGGGAAGAGCCCCCATTTTGGAGCCAAGGATGGGGGTCTGGAGGGTCTTCTGTTGGGAGGCAGCTTTGGGGGCTGGAAGCAAGGAAGCCCCCCTCCTCCTCCCCTCTTCTCCAGCTGCCAGGCCTCCACATCTCTCTTGGGAGTCTCTGTGGGGCCATGAGATTTTGGAGAGGGATCCAAGAGAATGAAAGGGAGGCTGGGACCAAGGATCCTCAGAATATGATCAAGATTGCAAGGTTCTTTCTGAGGAAGGAGAGGCAAACTAGGAGAGGCTGCAGCTGTTTGATTTTGCCTGAGCCTCTGAGAAGGGCCCCTTTTCTCCTTTCTCCTTGGCTGTCTTCATGGAGGGCAGACTCCTTTTGCCCTTTGGACTCAGTTTGAAGCAATGGCAGTGAGCTCAAGAGAAGGGGAGAAATGGCAGGAGGAGGAGGAAACTGTGGCATTTGAAGAGCAGCTGAAAAGGTGGGAGGGCAGAGGATGAACCAGGGGAGGGTCCCTGCCAAACTGGGAGAGTTGGGGGCATTCAGAAGGAGCTGGGCCTGGAAATGGAGGAGGAGAAGGGGGGCTTGCAAAAGGACCTCCATGGATGAGGAAGCTGGACCAAATCCATGACATACAATGGCCCAGTGAAACAATGTCCATGTTGCAGGAGCCAGTGTGGCCTAGTGGTTTGAGCATAGTGGAACTACAACTCTGGAGATCAGGGTTTGAATCCCAGCTCCAACATAGAAACTCGCTGGGTGACTGGGCAAGTCACACTTTCTCAGCCTTAGGGGAAGGCAATGAGAAACATTAAATATAGACATTTAAATATTGCAATTGCTATGGTTGTTGTTATTGGGTTGTTGTTATTGCTGTCTATCTGTACATTATGATTTTATGTAATTATTGGAAGAGAAAAATTAAAAAAAATAGACCCATTAAAATCAATCAGACACATGAGTCCTACCCAGCCCTCCTCCTATTGACATCTTTGGGAGTGATGAAGTCTGGGGCCAACCCTAGGACTCCAATCCTAGACCCATTTTCTGGAAATGAAGGGGATGTACAGGCCGCCCCTTTTAGCACCAGATCAGGGCCATGGCAAACACACACCACTTTTTGCAGCTCCTTTTTGCACTATGATAAGGCTATGCTGTGGCCCTGATATGGCCTTTCCATGGGGCAAAAAGGAGCTCCTCTCTGCGTCGGGGAAAAAGTGCCATATCCGCCAACGGTGCGGCTTTTCCGCACTCCTTTGGCACTGCGTCATCTGGATGTAGCGCCAGAGGAAAGCCATGACATCACCCGCTATGTGCATTATACAGCATCACACCGGCATGCGGGTAGAGTCAGGGAGTGCACTGTGCAGACGCCATCTTCGCCCTCATGCCGGCTAACGATGCTGGTCTCTATGCCTCGAAAGGCCCAGTGAACTGTCTTAGTCTTCCAGCATTCACAAGATTCTCTCTCTGAGGGTTTGGAGGCGAGACTAATAATAGTAATAATAATAATAATAATAATAATAATAATAATAATAATAATAATAATAATATCATCACTAATTTATATCCTGCTTTCCAACGGATTTATTATGTATTTTAGGGATGGTTCAGGATTGATTTGCCCTTAGCGCTGTTGAATTGTGTTTTCAGTGGTCCATGAAAGATTGCATAAATGTGTGCACATAAAAACACTTTGTATTTTCTGCAGGTGTGGAAAGAACCAAGATGCTTCCAAAGGACGGGAGAGAAGAGAAACGACCCTCAATTCCTCCTTTGTGGAAGAAACTAGAGGAAAGAAGACCTCCGGACAGGTTAGTATCCAGACCTCCTTTTTTGTGGTGGAGCCATTGGGAATTTGACTGACTAGGATGCAATGGGGGTGTTATTTACAATCCTCTGTCTTTCAGCAAAGGCTATTTTCTATTGCAGATTACCTTTTGAGATGTGGCAGTGTTCTTCACAGAGGAGGAAGGGCCACTCTTGAGTCCAAAGCAGAAATTTCTGTACAACGAGGTGATGATGGAAACCTATGAAAATGTGTCCTCTGTGGGTAAGGACCCATTGCCCTTCCTATAGAATGGGGGCACGTGCTCTAGAAAGCTACATTGCATGGGACACTAGTTCCAGTTTAATTTTTATAGCAACATCCTGTGAAATCATGGAATTTGTAGTTTGTAGTTTCTAGAACTGCCCACATTACACCGGTTCTTAAATCCCTCCACTGGCTGCCCATTAGTGTCTGGGCAAGATACAAGGTGTTGGTTGTAACCTTTAAGGCCCTACATGGCTTGGGTCCAGACTAGTTGCAGGAGTGCCTTCTTCCACACAATCCTCCCGCACTGGAAAAAGTCTCCTAAAGCCTAAGAAGACTAGATTGGCTACAATAACCCAGAGGACCTTTTCTTCTGCCTCTCCTAGGCTTTGGGATGACCTTCCGGAAGAGATCCATCACATCACCACCTTAGAAGCCTTTTAAAAGGCTGTTAAGGCGGATCTCTTTCGGTAGGCCTTTCCAGATTAGAGTTTTCGCTGTCAGTGACACTGTTATTGATACCGATACCCTGGCTACCTTGCATAGATAGAAGTTCTCCCCTCATCCTCTCCACCCAATCTAATCTTCACATGCGGTTTAAAGAATAAAGGAGGTAGGAAGGAGAAAGATGTAGATGGTAATAATAAGAACAAAAATAAAAACAAGTGTGATGTATGTTTGAATTGTAATTTTATTGATTGTATGGTTGTTTATTCTGAAAATAAAAAGAATTTGAACATTATTTACAGTTTGACCTCAGTATTTGCTGAGGTTGGGTTTCAGGATCCCACTTAGTAACCAAAATCTGTGGATGTTCAAGTCCTATTACAAACAATGGGGTTGTAGTATGATGTCCCTTACATAAAATGGCAAAATCAAGGTTGGCATTTTGGGGATATATTGAGATGCAGAATCTGTGGATACTGAGAGCTGACTGTGAAATGTTAAAAAGCAATTGAAATCATCCTATTAAGAGAAATGCAACCCATGTAATTGGACTCATGGAGAAGTGGTCAGATGGAACCAAGGAGAATGTGTTCCTTTGGTTGGTTTCCCTGGAAAGAACTGAGAATCTTGGCCAAGGAGGGAGTTGAGTCAGTTGAGGCTGAGAGAAGGAGGAGAGACCTCAGGACAAGAGCATTTCTCTGGGTTAGTTTGCCTGTTTCCTATTTTATGTTAGTGTTTTGAGTACTGTCTTTCTTACAGAGGAACCTACTCCTGCTTTGTGAAGGCATCACAAGTTGGACTGGTTGATCTCACCTGAAAGCATCCTTCTTATTCATTCATTCCTATTGTACGTTCCTTGAACTGTATGGTTGTGTTATTTATTACATTTCATCCCAGCTTCCTCCCATCAGTGGCTCTCAAGGTGGCTTAGAATACAAAATAAAGAATGAACAAAAGTGTTGTTTAAAAAAGAACACATGCTAGTAAAATAAGGATACTGCTATTCCTTCAGTTGGAAGTTAGTTCTCCAAGATCTGCAAGGGATAATCTACAAATGTTAACTGGGAGGGAAAGAGGACATTGGAGGGCAATGGCTTGGAGATATAACACATAGACAGTAGTGAATGGAGACTTCCATGTTAGTGGGTTGGTGAATCTGCTCTGTCTTTTAGTCTGAGCTCTCTCTGGTGCTGACTCTATTTTGGAAATGGGCTCCAGCCCCATGGATGAAAACCTGGAGGAAATTCAATGCCCCAATAATATGGAAGTCACAGTCTGTTAAGGTTTACATGAACTGTGTGAAATGTGGTTTTTGTTTTGCTGTTGTCTGTCCTGAATTTCCCATCTCCACTAAATGTCCCCAAGATCAAGCAAAAAGAGAGAAGGAGAAAACTGTGTCTCCTTCCACTTTCTCAACCCCATTTAGAAATGTATGAACCTCTTTCATGGCCATGCTTAAACACAGTTTTGCTCCTTAAAAAACACAAGGCTTGTAATCTTTCACAGAAGGCATATTATTTGGGAGGCAGTTCAAGAAAAATCCTACCAGGAAGGTGCCCTCAATTTCTTTTCTAGGCATTTAGGCTGCTGGGCTTTTTCATCCACAGTCATACGGTGGAGGTGGCCTATGACAAACCTCCTTTGAACACAGACAAATGAAGAACTGCCTTCAACTTGACCACTAGCGAACCTGTTAAAAGTTTACATGATGAAGAGAGTTCTGCCTGATAGATCCTATGATGCTTCTTCTGAGTTTCACTTAATTTGCTCAGGTAAAATTGTATTTATTTGTTAGACTGTTCTTATCCTTTTTAAAAAAATATTCTTCTCCAGACAAAGGACTTGGAAAGAAGAAAGGTCCCTCCACAAAATTGTCTGGCCTTAAGATGAATGATAAAGGCATCATGTGAAATGAAGAAGAGATGGCGATCGTGAACCAGACAATTCTTTCTGACCCAGAGGAAGGGAGCCAAGTGAGTCTGGGACACTTTTATGCAACAGGTTCTTGGCCTTAGGAGAAAAGCTGCAATATGGAAAAGGGGCACCACCTCATCTTTCTACTCTTTGTTCAAATGGACAGGTTTTCTCTGACCTACGGAGTCAAAGCAGCCCATTTGGATGTTGAATGCGGATTGGAGGATGACTCACATTTGCCGCTGGGATGTTACTGCAATGGCTACAGGAACATAGATCTCATGGAATCAGAGGACAACCTGGAACTAACTGACAAGGTACAGAAGAAGCCTATGCACTTTCCATGTGTTTTAGAGTTGGACACCTTGTTCACATCTGGCTGTCTTGCAAAGAGAGTTAGTTTTTCCTCCCCACTGAGAATTTATCCTTATAGTAACAGAGGTCAGGGCAAGGGAACATTAAATCCACCCCAAACTTTTTACTCAACTCTCTTCCCCCCAATAAATTCAATGCCTTGTACAGTCAAGATTAAAACCAACATGGATTCACTGTCCCACTAAGATGAAAGCCACTAAGGAGGTTGGATACAATGGGACACAGACCTTTGTCTTTAGTGAGAGCCGTTCAATGAATTTTATGAGGCAGATTTATTTACATACCACCTTTCTACTGTAACAGTGAACAGTGACCAAATTATCAATGGGGAATTTAATTAGCTCATGGTCACAAGAGGAGGCCTGTTGCTACACCTCAGGGATCACCCCTTCGATCTGGATACCAGGAACTAGAAATCCAGAAATGAGGCAGAGGCTCTAAGTAAAATCAATGTCTCTTTTATTGGAAACTGGGGTTCAAACACACACAGGCACATATACACATGCATTCATACAAGGCTCAGGAAATAACGTGGTAGATGTGGGATAGATAATAGGCTTTTCTTATGGTAATACTCACCTGATGTAGAGGTTCTCTCTTGGGAAGTCCAATTTGTGTGAGGGTTTGTACGTCTGCTTAATATTTAAGGCTTAGCAGACCAGGTCAGAGCGACTCTGACTTCAAACTGACATAGATGTTGGCTGCAAAATGACCTGAGACAGGCCGGTGACTGACCTGGGTGAGGGATGCAGCTGAGAGTGGCTGGTTTTAGGTTGCAATAAACGAATAAATAACTGTTGTTGTGTGCCTTCAAGTCATTTCTGACTTATGGTGACCCTATCAGGAGGTTTCTTTTCACATTTCTTCAGAGGGGCTTTGCCTTGATCATCCTGAGGCTGAGTGTAGCTTGACCACGGTCACTCAGTGGCTTTCACGGTTGAGTTAGGATTCGAACCCTGGTCTCCAGAGTCATAAACTTGTGCTCAAACCACTTTGCAATGGAGCCACAAGTCTACATGCTGCCTCTGATGCTACTCAGGCCATGTACACACCGGCCATTAAGGCCAGCATAGGGGCGGTGTCAGGGCATAGTGTCCACACAGTGCATGCTCAACTTTGCTTCCCAGGATACCCTGATGCCATGTGCTGCTCCACATGACGCAGCCCCAAACGAGTGCTGAATAGCTGTGGCAATGCAGCTATGGTGCCCTTTTGAGAGTGCAGAAAAGGAGCTGCTTTTTGTGGCTCCTTTTCGCACCCTTTAATGGCCAGATCAGGGCCACAGGGTGAGCCTGCCACAGCCCTGATCCATCGCAAAAAGGGGCGGCTGCAGGCCCTCCCTTAGGGATGGTCTGTAGAGCTTCTCAATTAAGATGATAGTGAAGGATCTCAGTACAAGCAGAGGCCATTCCCCTTCTTGCTCTTATGGATAAAGGGCAATAAAAGATAATAAAGCTGCACCTACACTGTAGGATTAATGCAGATTGATGGCTCCATGCTTTGGAATTCTGGGGGCTATTCTGTATATACTCATAGAATCATAGAATCGTAGAGTTGGAAGAGACCACAACGGCCAGCTAGTCCAACCCTATTATGCCGTGCAGGAAATCTCAATCAAAGCATCCCCGACAGATGGCCATCAAACCTGTTTAAAGACCTCTGAGGAAGGAGACTCAACTGCACTCTGAGGAAGGAGTGTGTTCCAGTGTCGAACAGCTCTTACTGTCAGTGCCTTCTTCCTAATGTTGAGGTGAAATCTCTTTTCCTGGAGCTTGCATCCATTGTTCTGGGTCCGAGTCTCTGGAGCAGTAGAAAACAAGCTTGCTCCTTCCTCAATATGACATCCCTTCGAGTATTTAAACAGGGCTATCATATCACCTCTTAACCGTCTCTTCTCCAAGCTAAACACTCACATATCCCTAAGGCATTCTTCATAGGGCATGGTTTTCAGGCCCTTCACCATTTTATTCACACTCCTTTGGACATGCTCCACTTTCTCCACATCCTTTTTAAATTATGGTGCCCAGAACTGGACACATTATTCCAGGGTCTTTCCTCAGCTCCACTTTCCAGGAGGGAGGGTGCTCCTCAAAGACCTTTTTATATTTGGATCATGATCCCTTCCATGGCCCTCTTTAAGGGAACCCCCGCTCTCTTTTCTCATAATAACTCCCAAGTACCTGGGCCCCAAGGAATTCTCCGAGGAGGAGGCAAGGAAGGAAAGAGAGAGAGTAGGCCTGGAAGACCCCCCTGCCTTTCTTTGAGGAAAGATGGGCTTCCTTCCTTCTTATAACCCCCAAGCCCTCCCACCGAAGATCCTCAAACCATTCCTCTAAATGAACGAGGGTTGTCCCCCATTTCCATCCCTCAGAACAGACTGTGAAGGCAGCAATGGCTTCAGGTCTGAGACTGCGCATGTGCACATATATCCAAAGGCCCCTTCTGATCATGTGCAGGGATCACCAGGGCCTTACTGCTGCTGCTGTTTATTCCACTGGTGGCCTTTGAGGGAAGGGAAGGAGTGTACCAGGGTTCAGCAGCCTCCCCTCCCTCCCTCCCTCCCTCCCTCCCTCCCTCCCTCCCTCCTTCTTTCCTTCCTTCTTTTGAGGAGATTTTGAAGAGGCCACAATGGAGCCCAGGAAAGGCAGGAAAGGAAGGTTCTGCTTTGGAAATAGTCTCTTTGTGTATACTGTAGATACACACAGATAGATAGATAGATAGATAGATAGATAGATAGATAGATAGATAGTTGTGTGTTTGTCTCTGCTGTTCTTACAGCTGGCAATGGAGCTGAGGATTTGAGGAGAGAAGAAAGTGTCAGTTTTGTGCATATTCACAAATTCTGTGCATCAAAGAATACAGTGTGTTGAAATAGCAAAGAACTTTATTGAAAACACATATCAGAAATATGTTTAAGCCTGAACTGCCAGAATATATTGAAACCCCAAAACCTAAAACTCCACCTTCTACCAAACCTAGCCCCCACCTACAATTCCCACCATCTATCCCCCACTATTAACCAGCCCCACATTGCCATCCTTCTCACACGCACAATCTCTCCCTGCCCCAGACATTCAAAGAAGCTAGCTCCCTTTCTGTTACTACCAGTCCCCAACTTTCTTCAGCCAACAGCCCACAAATTCTGAATGCTATCATTGCTATTCTAGCCAGCTGCAACAAATCCCAGTCCCCCATCTAACTAACATAAACCATGACCCATAATCCCCAGCCAAATTTATAACCCAAAACAATTATCTATACTAGTAGCAATTAAAACCTAAACTTAACAAAACATAACATTAAAACATAAACAGACATATGGACAGAAAAAAACGTACAAATAAAATCATGAGGGCCTTTTCTTATAACTGCTGGATTGAAACAGTATTTTTGTATTCCTTCTTTACAAAAATAATGTTCGTTCACTGCTTGGATGTGTGTGGCTCCTCTCCTGTGTAGCCTCTCTGGTGACAGAATAAGCCTGACCTTCGAGAAAAGCATTTCCCACAATGCTGACATTTGTATGGCTTCTCTCCTGTGTGGACTCTCTGATGTCTCACTAGGTGTGACTTTGAAGAAAAACCTTTCCCACAAGGCTGGCATTTGTATGGCTTCTCTCCTGTGTGGATTCTCTGGTGTGTCATTAGGCTTGACTGCTGAGAAAAACATTTCTCACAATGCTGACATTTGTATGGCTTCTCTCCTGTGTGGATTCTCTGGTGTTTCAATAGGCTTGACTTGAAAGAAAAAAAATTCCCACAATGCTGGCATTTGTATGGCTTCTCCCCTGTGTGGACTCTCTGGTGTATCACTAAGTTTGACTTCTGAGAAAAACCTTTCCCACAATGCTGGCATTTGTATGGCTTCTCTCCTGTGTGGATTCTCTGATGTTTCAATAGGTTTGACTTCAAAGAAAAGCATTTCCCACAATGCTGGCATTTGTATGGCTTCTCTCCTGTGTGGATTCTCTGGTGTGTCATTAGGCTTGACTGCTGAGAAAAACATTTCCCACAATGCTGGCATTTGTATGGCTTCTCTCCTGTGTGGATTCTCTGGTGCATCAGTAGGTTTGAATGCTGAGAAAAACATTTCCCACAATGCTGGCAGTTGTATGGCTTCTCTGATGTGTGGACTCTCCCATGACTGACAAGTTCTTCTGTAAAGAAGGATAATGATAGATAATACTGAATATCAGAGTTAAGAGAGGAAAGTGTTAGCTCAAGATTTAGCCCTATGTTTACTCCTTCCTATTTGATATTAAATTAAGTTGGAGTCAGATTCCAATAACTCATTGTCAAATGCAGAGTAAGGGGGCTGGGACCTGGACTCAAATTTTGATGAGGGTCAAGTGCCAGGGAGCAGCCTTAAAACAGCCTTAAAACATTATAAGACAGGCATGGACTACTGATGAGTTTTGGAGGAGATCTCAGGGGCAACCACACATTGTATTACCTGGGGGGGGGGGGAGGGATGAAATAATATTTTGCCCCCAACATCCAACAGCATCTGTTTGGGGCAGAGGATGCCATTTTGCCACTGTTGGGCCCTCTCTGAGCCATTGCAGGCCCAAGGGGGGGCTTTCCCCCAAGAAGACTCTCCAGAGCCTTAAAAGGATGGAAGAGGCACCAAAAAAGGTAGGAAACTTGCTCAGGGATGTGCTGTGTACCATTTGGGTGTGAAAAGCATTAATCTCCATGGCTTCTTTCCATAAAATCCTAGAATTGGCAATTTAGGATTGGGTAATTAGGATCCTTAGACGCTAGAGAGCAATAGTGCCTCACTGAACTACAGATTCAAATATTCTACAGGATGTTGCTATCACAATTAAACTAGGCTTGAAAGGGATCTAGGACTCCTAGTAGACCGCAAGTTGAACATGGGCCAACAGTGTGATGCAGCAGCTACAAAGGCCAATGTGATTCTAGGCTGCATCAATACAAGAGTAGTTTCTAGATCAAGAGAAGTAACAGTGCCACTCTATTCTGCATTGGCCAGGCCTCACTTGGAATAATCCTGTGTCCAGTTCTGGGCCCCACAATTCAAAAAGGATGTTGACAAATTGGAGCCTGTCCAAAGGAGGGCAACCAAAGTGGTGAAGGGTCTGGAAACCATCAAGCTCTATGAGGAGCAGCGTAGAGAGCTTGTTATGTTTAGCATGGAGAAAAGAAGATAAAGTGTGGATATGATATCCATGTTTAAATATTTAAAAGGGTGTCATGTTGCGCAAGGAGAAGGCTTGCTTTCTGCTGCTACAGAAAAAAGGATATACCACAATGGATGCAAGCCACAGGGAAAGAAGTTCCACCCAAACATTAGGAGGAACTTGGTGACAGTAAGAGCTCTTTGACAGTGGAATATACTCCCTCAGAGTTTGGTGGAGTCCTCTTCTTTGGAGGTCTTTAAAGAGAGGCTGGATGGCCATCTCTTGGGGGTGATTTGAATGTGTATTCCTGCATGGCAGAAGGGGGTTGAACTAGATGGCCCTTGTGGTCTATTCCAGCTGAATGATTCTACAATTCTAGTGGAACCATAGCAACATGATAATATAGTATGAATGGGCCCTCAGTCTTTATAGAAAGAGTAATGGATTCAGTTTCCTTACCTACAGAAGCCACATTCTCATAATTGTCCATCATTACATAACTGTACAAAAGTTTCTGTTTCTTCGTCAACAGTTTCCATTCATCCTCAGAGAAATATACTGCCACATCTGCAAAGGTCACCTGAAATAGAAAATCGCCCTCATCCAGAGAGTGACTAAGCAAAAGGGGAGGAAAGCACATGGTGTATCCCAAATATTATTTCATCAATTCAGAATTCAGTCCTGGAAATAAACTTTAAATTCTGTTAGCAAGCAAAAACCTACTTTTTTCATTTTATGAATATATATATATTTACAAAGCTTGCATTTTTACGACAAGATAAATAAAAACATATATCAACAAGCTATAAATCTGTTATATATTAGGATTATACCTGATAACTCTACACAAGAAACTGTACAATTTTATATTTTAATACAAAATCTTATTCCCCTGTCTCTAGGTATGAATAAAAAGGTTTTGTTTCTTGTACCTCTCCTTACTGAGCAGCCGTTAAATAAAGTCTTATAGCTTCCCAATCCTAGAATCATAGAATCATAGAATCGTAGAGTTGGAAGAGACCACTAGGGCCATCCAGTCCAACCCCCTGCCATGCAGGAAATCCAAATCAAAGCATCCCTAACAGATGGCCATCCAGCCTCTGTTTAAAGACCTCCAAGCAAGGAGACTCTATCACCCTCCAAGGAAGGAGTGCATTCCATTGTCGAACAGCCCTAACTGTCAGGAAGTTCCTCCTAATGTTCAGGTGGAATCTCTTTTCCTGCAGCTTGCATCCATTGTTCCGGGTCCTGTTCTCTGGAGCAGCAGAAAACAAGCTTCCTCCCTCTTCAATATGACATCCTTTCAAATATTTAAACAGGGCTATCATATCACCTCTTAACCTTCTTTTCTCCAGGCTAAACATCCCCAGCTCCCTAAGTCGTTCCTCATAGGGCATGGTTTCCAGACCCTTCACCATTTTTGTCGCCCTCCTTTGGACACGCTCCAGTTTCTCAATGTCCTTTCTGAATTGTGGCGCCCAGAACTGGACACAATATTCTAGGTGGGGCCTGACCAGAGCAGAATACAGTGGCACTATTACTTCTCTTGATCTAGACACTATACTTCTATTGATGCAGCCTAAAATAGCATTGGCCTTTTTAGCTGCCGCATCACACTGTTCACTCATGTTCAACCTTGGACTCCTAGATCCCTTTCACACGTAGTTTCATTCAGCCAGGTGTCACCCATCCTATATCTGTGCATTTTATTTTTCCGCCCTAAGTGCAATACCTTACATTTCTCCGTGTTGAATTTCATTTTGTTAGCTTTGGCCCAGCTTTCTAGTCTATTCAGGTCATTTTGAATCTTGATCCTGTCCTCTGGGGTATTAGCTATTCCCCCTAATTTGGT
>JACSCI010001845.1:0-10829 GCA_016801065.1 Sceloporus tristichus
CAAATGGGGAGAGATAGAAGGAGTGTCTTTCTCCCAGGAACAAGAGAAACAGAGGAAGTACGACAGAGAAAGCAAAGGAAGTATATGATACGGAGGGAGACTGATAGAAGAAATGAAAACAGACTCCAGAGAGACAAATATACGGATATAAGAGATCCTGAGGAGGGGAAGTAACAACGCTTCGTAGCATAAAAGGGTTTTCTATTTTATCTCTTGGTTTGTATTTGTGGCCTTCTCTGCCACTCCCCCCATATCCTCCCCTTCCCTTCCCTCTCTGTACTAATGGTGTTAATTACGTTAATCCAGTGAATTCTAACTCGGAACTTTTAGAAAGGGAAGTGAAACCATGACAATAAAACTATTGACTTGGAAGGGTTTAAATTCAGGGGCTAAGAGGAGACATGTCTCTCTCTCTCTCTCTCTCTCTCTCTCTCTCTGTATGCGGAAAGACAAAAATTGGACATTATATGCATGCAAGAAACTCATTAATAAAAAGGATATAAAGTATCTAGAAAACCACAAAGTTGGCTAAACACTTTATGTCTCAGCGGCAGAAAGAAGAAAGAAGGGCACAGCTATCTATATTAACAAAAGGTTTAAAAGTAAGGAACTATTTCCGGATGAACAAGGACTATATCTTGGTGTGGAAGTAAATATAAAAGGCATGGAAGTGTTAATTATAGGAATCTATGCATCCTTTGAAGAAAGGAGACATTTTTCCAAAACGTTCTGGATAAGATCCCAGAACAGAAATCAACCAAGATCCTGTTACTGGGGGATTGGAACGGGGCGATAGACCCCAAACCGGATAGATCAGTAAAGAAAGGAAGGACAGGAAAGAACAAATCACAAGGGAAGCAGCTTCCAAAAATAGTAAGCGACATGATGGAGGAATGTGCATTAGAAGATGAATGGAGACATAGACAAGGGAAGGAAAAGGTTATACACACAAATCCATGTCAAGATTGGAGACGTATTTAGTATCGAAAGACATATTACCAAACCTGAAGAATGTAGAAATTCTTCCGAAAACAACACCAGATCATAATCCAATGAGACTAGAACTAAAAGAGAACAAAAGGGACTTTCTCAAAAGGGAGATACTGAAGGCACAGTTTCAAACAGTTCCAGTGAGAAAGAAAAACGGGAGACGTCTCAAGAAACCAGGATAGAAGACTAAGGAACTTCCAACCGAGATGAGTTTGAAACGGAAGATGTATAAGAAATGGAAAAAGGGGGAAATCACCAAAGAGGAATTCAAAGAAATAGCAGGCATTTGTAGGGTAAAGTCAGAAAAGCTAAAGCGCAGAATGAACTCAGGCTTGCTAGAGAGGTTAAGAACAATAAAAAGGACAGAATAAGTAAAGAGATAGTAGAGGAACACCTTATTAATCTAAATGAATTTAAGTCTCCGGGACCAGATGAACTCCATCCAAGGGCATTAAAAGAACTGGCAAATGTCATATCGGAGCCATTGGCAATAATAGTCTTTGAGGACTCCTGGAGAAGAGGGGAAATCCCAGCAGACTGGAGGAGGGCAAACGTTGTCCCCATCTTCAAAAAGGGGAAGAAAGAGGATCCCAACAATGATCCCCCAGTTAGTCTGAGATCAATCCCAGGAAAGATTCTGGAGCAGATAATGAAACAGAGAGTCTGTGAACATCTAGAACACAATGCCATCATCACAAAAAGTCAACATGGGTTTCAGAGAAACAAATCATGCCAGACAAATCTGATCTCTTCCTTTGATAAAATTATCATTTTGGTAGATGAAGGGAATGCTGTGGATATAGTATATCTTGATTTCAGTAAGGCCTTTGACAAGGTTCCCCATGACATTCTTGCAAACAAGCTGGTCTTTAATCATAAGCTTTCCAAAGTATCCTCTTTCTCTATCCAATATAACTTTTTCGTCTATCTTAAATCTTTCTAAAATTAGTCTATATGGGAACTAGTTGCATTTCAGATCATCCTTCAGTAATTCACCCATTCTTTTCATTTTGTGTTTTCCTCCTCATTTAATCAATAAGGCTTTATATGTCATCCAGTCTCCTCCTTTCTTTCTGTTTGTGGATGTCCAACTTGGAATCCTAATTTGTACCAATCGTGATTTGTATTTCATCCAAGGATCTTCCTATATAGCGGTTGTTGAAATCTTTATTGGTTTCTACCTTGTTATAAATCAGATATGCCTGCCACCCGAATGGATTGCCGTGGCCTTCTAATTGTAATCACTTTCATCTTTAATTTGAATCCATTCTTTTATCCATTCTAGGCGGCACGCCTGGCAATATATTTCGAAATTCGGAATGCTCAAGCCACCTCTTTCCTGTTTTTCTCGCATAGCCTTCGTTATGGTTAGTGAAAGGGGCAGGAGGAAGAATGCAAAGGAGGGAAAGAGTTTGGGTGCAACAAGCCATGGAGGTTCAGGGGAAATCATTTTAGCGGTCTGGGAAAGATGCCAGGCTGAGTCCTAATGGCATTCAGTGGAGCTATTCCACATCTTTATCAATGACTTTAAGGAGGAAAGAACAGAGGGCATGCCAATCCAATTGGCAGGGGACTCCAAATTCGGAGGAGTAGATAATACCCCAGAGCCTTGGGCCTTACTGAAATGCACAGCAATTCCCTTCATCTAATAACAAGCTGGTCATTTTATCACAAAATGGAGACCAGATGAGTCTGGCATGACTTGTTTCTCTGAAACCCATGTTGACTTTTTTGTGATTATGGAATTGCTTTCTAAATGTCTATTTTAACTATCCCAGAACTGGATTCTAGGACTGATTTTAGACTGCTTTTAGGGGTTTTTGAAGAGCATTTTTACAATTTTTCATTGTTTTTATTAATATTTTAATAACTTAAATGTCATAAAAGACATGTCCATGAATACAAACACATACACTATTCTAATCTAGCTTCCACTTCTGTGAGTGGACTAGGCCGAAGCCATTGTGGTAGTAGTTATGAGGAGAAAGGCCCCCTCCCCGCTGTATACCCTGTCCATATAAGGTAATAGAGTGGTGGCAGACTCTGATTGGAGGGCTGGGATGTGCTGTCAGATTGTGATTGGCAGACAAAGTTGTGTTGCCAAATGCTTATTGGACAGAATGAAAGCACAGGGAGACCAAATGGTATATCTATGCCTGTTCCTACCAAGCATCTGCTTCCCTGTCAAAAGGCACCTTTGAGTGCTCAAGCTTTTTGTTTGGATTTTTTTAATGAAGATCAATAATGTAGATCATATCTACAGTGCTATATAAATAATAATAGCAACAACAACAACAACAACAACAACAACAATAATAATAATAATAATAATAATGTTTTTGTTTTTATACAAAATACAGTGGACCCTGTTATACGCTGGGGTTTGGTTCCAAGATCCCCCGTGGATAACAAAATCCATGTATGCTCAAGTCTCATTACATATAATGGCACAGAAAAATGGTGTCCCTTATAAAAAATGTAAAATCAAGGTAAATTTATACCTTTTTGGAACATTTTCAATCCGTGTATAAAAAATCCGTGTACAAGAAGGGCTGGCTGTAATCTTTATTAACATCATGCATTCCACACAAAATAAAATCAAGATAGTAGCTGATATCTTTTCATAGCCTCTTAAAATACTTCTTTCTCCTGGTTTTTGTTAGTTCCAGAGGTGTATAATGCCATCAATTCGTTATTTTCAGATGGTTTTCCTATTTCCTAGCCTTGGGCTACTGCAAATTTGTTTGCAAAACCTTTCTTTTTCTCTGGGAACCATAATAACTTTTCCAACTCATTCTGCCTCTGCGAATCTTTGTTTTATTTGGAGATAATTAAACGAACGCGTGTTATTTTTCTCCTTCCTTTGCTCTATTTTAATTCCATATTACCTTGCTTGTCAAATTTTATGATGGCTTCATAAGTAAGCCCCCCCCCCCCCCCCCGTGTCCATCTTCCGAAAAAGGCTTCCTGGGGTGAAGTCCAAATGAGTAGTTTAAAGTAAAATCTTTCTTTAATCTTTTTATAAATATTGAATATGGTTTTTCCGACTGGATGGTTATTAAAGTCCCTATTAATTAATATTTTATCATAGCATCCTCTCTCTTTAGTATCTTTTAAATTAACCCAATTGATTTTAGGTTTGTTTCCCTTCCAAAGCAATATTTTTAATTTTGTGTCCCATTCTTTCAATAGTTTCTCCTTAGTTATAATTGGGAGATTAAGCATTAAAAACATTACTTTGGGTAAAACTACCATTTTAATTACTGACATCCTTCCTAATATTGACAAATTCAGTTTATTCCATCTCTGTAAGTTTTCTTTTATTTCTTTCCAGGTCTTGTGATAATCATTTCCCACTAGTTTTAAACTACTTTTTGTCATCCAGATTCCCAGCTATTTTAATTTCTTCTCAGTTTTACACCCTGATTTCTGTGCTAATACCCCTTCTTTTTGTTTTGATATATTCTTTGTTTTCCTTTATTAATCTTAACCATGCATATTTCCCAAACTTACTCATCTCATAAAGCAAATACTTTAAAGGGCCTCAATTGGGTCTGATAAGATTATTCCCATATCACCCACAAAGGCCCTTTTCTGTTAGTATTAGATTTAATTGCCCTAATTAAGATTTCCAAGAGTAGGATAAACAGAAGTGTCTTGTCCTTCTCTTAATCCTGAATTCAGCTGTTTTTTTCTCCATTAATTGTTTATAAACCTGCTTAATTCTGGCTATAAGTTGTTCCCTCAACTCCATTCTTTCTGGTACTTCCACTAAAAAATCCCACCTAACATGATCAAATGCCTTTTCCATGTCAATGCAGATCAGGGCAAACTTCTTCTTATGGTTGACATTATAATACTCGAAGCTGTTTAAGACGGTGGTTCCAATGTTATTTCTTATTTGCCTTCCTGGCAAAAAGCCATTTTGTTCATCTCCTACCACTTTGTCTGCTAAAACCTTTTTTAAATCTATTGGCCATAATTTGAGTATATATATTTTGTAATCAATATTAAGAAGGGATAACGGTCTATAATAAGCCATCTGAGGGCTGTCATTCTCTTCTTTTGGGTTTAACGTTATACTTGCTCCATTCCAGGTCTGAGGTATTCCTTCTGTGTGGATTAAGCTTATCAGTTTATATATAAGGGTTCCAGTAATTGATTTTAAAAAGTTTTATAAAAGATAGCTATAAAGCCATAAAGGCCCGGAGATTTCCCTGCTTCTTTAAACTTTTTATGCCTTGTATCATTTCTTGCCTCAATACTATGGAATTCATTTGTTATTTTTTAGAATTCTTTTTGGTTTAGGTTTTCTTTCATTCTTTCAAAACATTCAAAACTTGTAGAAGCAAAGGCCCCACTTTGATCCCTTCCTTTGCTCCCACCAGATCTGGAAACAGGAGTTTTAAAACCATGGCACAAAAATTCATGGCAAAAAACAGGTTTATGTCCAGCAAAAACTGGAGATGTGAACTCATCTCTTTATGTTCCACTGACATTAGGAAACTCTTAAGAAACCCCTGTTTCTCAAGGTGTGTGTGATGCGAGGTAACACATTTCCTCCTCCTTAGTGTGCCAAGAGCCAATACATATTTGTGCCTTTGGGTTGCGATTGTGTGTTTTTCTCTCCTGGACATTCGCCAAGAACCAACAGCCACCATTTTGAGCAGCATCCATTGCTTTGCTAAACCAAACCTTCAGTATTGCAGTGCTTGAGTGTAAAGACAACCCTTGTAGAAATAACTTGTAGGAAATTGACCGCTTTTATTCCTTCGTTACCACCAGATGTGGAAATGTGAGTTATCTTAAAACAACAATGCAGCGCATCACTCTCGAACATCACCCACAAGAAAGACTGTAAACAAGCTTGTTGTAAACAAAGTGTTCCTTTTTGTTTCAGGGAGCGGTTGCCTGAAAAGTCTTTTTGATTTGGGATGCTTTATAGACAGCGGGTGTGTAGCTGTCAATGAAGGGAGGGAAATTGAAACCTAGAGGGCTGGCATCAAGGGAGAGTTAGATTGCAGTCCCGAGTTCAAGTCTCGTCGTGACAGATTGGTGGCAGCTGGTGGGATCTGACAGATCCAGTTGCTGAGAGGTTCCTGAGAACTGGCAAAGGGATCCCGAGAATTTACTGAACTGGCCAAACTAAAGTCCAGAGGTTTGGATGTGAAAAGTGAGGAAGGTGCCAGAGTGATCCCTGAGGTAATAACTGCAGGGGTAATTGTAAGGTATTATTACTTGGAGGCTGGCCTCAAATGAGACTCAGTACACCCAAGAGTCTGAGATTCCCTGAGGTAACCATTTGGGTAGAGTAGGGGAATCGTACATAGTGAAAGCAGGTGAATATACTTCCTCTGAACAGTACATAAAGAAGGATAACGATACCAAGAAATATGGTACGAACCACTGGCTTCTGAAGTTTAAAGCAAAAGGACTTTGGCAAATTAAGTGATTCTGAGGTAATAATTTGGGCTGTGATAAGAAATCACTAAGTGGCCATGAAAAAACAGTAACCGCTTCATTAAACACCTCAGGAAATACTTAATTATTGTTGTTTGTGAGGTAAAAGTTTGTGACAATAGTACTTAAGTGTACTAAAAAGATGGTTCCCAGGGAGATAAAACCCATTTGGAAGGAACAAGTATGGAGACCTCCATGGCTGAGTTTCCTGATACTGTGGAGGTCTGGGAAATCATAATTAATAATAAATAATAAATAAATAAATAAAATCTTTATTTCTACCCCGCCCTTCCATATGATCAGGGCGGCTTACAAAAAGCACCGAAGTGCAAGCAATGTACAGTTAAAAACACAAACCATATAAAAACAATAACAGTCCTTAAAAACAATAAAAGACCCCATTAGCCCAACCTCACGGCCACGCTATTTATATACCGCTATTCCAAAGATCATAGCAGTGAACAGCAAGTCAGCTAATTTGCCCCCAACAGTCTGGGTACTCATTTTAGCTCCCTCCTCGGAAGGAGGCAAGCCTGAGTCGAGCTGGGGCCCTTTTGCTGGTCTTGAACTCGCAACCTTGTGGTTTTGAGTGAATGGCTGCAGTAGAGGCAGCATTGAACCACTGCGCTGCCTGGGCTCCAATGAGGAAAGAGATTGAGTTGTCTAGGACTGAAAATGAGAAAAGCAGAAAGAGCAAGACAGAGAAATGGAGTCAGCCAGAGCTGAAAAGGAAAGAGAAGCTTTCTAAAACATACATTCTTTATTACTTTAAAAGTATAGATAACAGACTGTTCATTTTCCCCATTGGGAACTCATGAAAGAAACATGCGCCCAGCTTCACCCTTCATCTTGGGCTTGACCTTTAGCATCTGTAAGAATTTGTTTTGGCCGTTCTCTGCATCAGTTTGTTGTTTCTGGCTAAAATAGAAGTTGGAGGCTTTCATGGCCGGCATCCATAGTTTTTTGTGGGTTTATACTGTGTGACTCTGGGAACGCAGGAGTGGTTTCCATTTCCATCTGTGTATTGTTCTGTTGCTGAATGGCAAGGCCTCAGGGGGCCTATTTAATTAATGGTCCATTGCCCACTGGGAAACCCCACTGACCCTCACTGGTTTCCATTTGCGTTTGCTGGGTCTTGGTTTTGTTGTTTTTCGGGACTGGGAGCCAAACTTTGTTCACTTTGAAGGGTTTCTTCTTTACTGTTGAAGTTCTCCAGGTGTTTGTGGATGTCAATGGCTTTCCTTTTGCTTTCTGACCTGATTGATAGCTGTTGGCACGGTCCAGGATTTCAGTCTTTTTCAAACAGCATTTTATGCCCAGGATGGTTTATTACGTCTTCTGCTATGGCTGGTTTTTCTGGTCTCTCATATTCCTTGATTCGTGTTCGGACACTGCGTTTGGCGGTCCCTATGGAGACTTGTCCATATGTGGTCAACTCCTGTGGCCATAAGAGTGTTTCTCCTGTCCATTTGCTGGGTTTTCTTGGTCAGTATGTAGACCATTTGGAGGTTGTGTTTCCTTCCCCTTTGAGTCCCTGCCAGGCACTTGCCCCCCGTGACGCAGGGCGCCTGCAAAGCGCCATTACGCTGTCCTCCTCCGCGCCGGCAGGGCCCCTCATCCAGTGTTGGATTTGCCTTTATGGAGGAAGGCCATAATAATGTTAGACAGTGGCTGACAACAGGTTTGGCTAGAAACGTGATTTGCACTAATTGAGCTGGAAAGGCTCTTTAGAGGTAGAGATAATAAACCTATGGCAAAAGGTTTATTATCTGTCGATGTTTAAAGCCCTCCATGGACTGGCCCCTCCTGACTTATCAGACCTTCTTTCCCCTCACCTTCCCACTCCGTTGTTCCCTCCGTTCTGGTAGTCAAGGTCTGCTGTCTCAGCCCAGGATTTCCTCTGCCCCCTCTCGGATTCGCCCCTTTTCACTTGCTGCCCCTCATTCCTGGAACCTTCTTCCTCCACAAGACACAAGGGCCCTGATCACTTCTTTAACCAGCTTCAAAACGGAGTTGAAAACCATCCTGTTCAGAGAAGCCTTCCCAGGCATTGCATAATTGTCGTTGCTATTTGGTTTTCTTTTGTTGCCTGTTTATCGATCCATTTCCTGTATTGCTATGTACTGTATATGTATTATCCTACTTGAGAGTATGTATTTTCCCTGGATGAAGATTAACCTTCCATTATGAAACCAATCCCTCCCTCCAGTCCCTCTGCCTTGGTCCAGGCCTCGGAGGAACTGCTGGCCCTCATCCCCTTCCCCACCACCACTCCCTTCTTCTTTTGTGTCATGTCTTTATAGATTGTAAGCCAGAAGGCAGGGATCCTCTAACTAAAAAGATTGTATGTACAGCGCTGTGTAAATGTACAGCGCTTCATAAATAAAGGTTAATAATAATAAATAATAAAAGAGAGGGCCTTCAGGGGCCCTGCCTTGTAGGCTCCGTTTCTGGGGAGTCCTGGCTTGGCGCAGCTGGAGATGCAAGAGAAGGACACAGAGGACCTCGTGATAATAAGAATAATAAGAATAATACCTTGCCATAAAACTCTGCCATCATAGCAGGATGTTTTGTGTTGATATTGTGCATGGCATCGTAAGGGATACAAGATTACAAATACAAAATGAACCCCATTGCAATTTGGAAGCCATCTAAATGCCAAAATGAGGGAGAGGTGCATAATAAACAGTGACTTACTGCCTTCTTCACCAATGGTAGAATAACTTTGTGCACAAATGTTATTGCACCTAGAACTAACCCAGCCATGGGTGGGCATTGTTGCGATGACACAAGTTGCTATGTTCCGGCGCTGTAAAGGTTTCCCTTGTATTCGGTACTTAATTCCTAAATGAATGTGACCTACAACTTAAAATCAGCTTCAAAGTCTGCTTCACAGAGACTTCAGCCATGTCTCTCTCAACCAGCCGAACCTTCCAACTGCCTCCTTCTTTGACATCGTCCATCGCGGCCTCCTTCCCCAAAATCTAAATGCCCACAGAAGCCATCCATCATTGCAGGTGGTCAAGGGCATATGGCAGCGCAGAAGAACAAGGGGGAAAGCTATGCACACACACACATAGAGTGCCTCCTCCAATGCAACCCACAGCCAGCGGTCATTCTTATGTCCAGCACGGATCCCTGGGTAGAAAAAAAAAGCAAGGTTTTTGGATAAAACTTTGGGGCCCAGGTTCTGACACTGAGTCAGATCTACTCAATAGAGGCTTCGAACAACCGAGGCAAGCCGTGAAACCCATGAGGGCCAATGAGTAATAAGAATCCTGACCTAGATGGCCATCACTTATTGGTCCCTCTCCTCAGCTGTCGCGGCTGCTTCTGCCACTTCTCGCATTTACTCCTTGAGTAGCCACAAGGCTGGCCCTTTCTGCTCCTCAGAGCTGTGGGCTCCAGTGTTGGCTTTGCTTGCGGGAAGCTCTTCGTACTCCTGTTGTTGGATTTCTTTGGGATCGCCTTCGCCTGAGGGCCCCCATCTCTTTATTCTTCTCCTAGGATTCTTGCCGGCTGCCATCTCCTTCAGGAGCAGCTCAGTGGCATGCCATAAACATGGCATGTTTACTCTTGTACAAAGCCATGTCTGCTTTAGCATTTGCGGCCTTTCTGGTCCTTCGTGGTCACTTTGGGTCATCCCTGGGTTTGTGGACAGGGTTCCTGCAGTAGGAGCTCTCTGAGAGTCCAAAAGATCGGCTTCTAATACCTTCTCTTGTGGCCTGGTACAGTTCTTGACTTCTCTGGCTGTGTGTGTATTTGGAGGAGCAACCACAACAGTGAGACAGCACTGTTCTTGCCTCAGTTATGACAATCATTTTGTCATATGATTCACTTACGATGGAGGAATGAGGCCAATCAACTGGCAGAGCCTTATTCATCAATTGCCAGCACTGGTGTAAGGAGCATGCCTTCATACCTGAGTGTCTAGATCAAGAGAAGTCATAGTGCCACTCTATTCTGCTTTGGTCAGGCCCCACCTGGAATCATATTGCGTCCAGTTCTGGGCAAAAGAATTGAATTCCCTTATCCCCTCTCCTGTTTATTCTGGTCTTGAAAACTCTTCTAATTAAGTCAAAGGCTTTCATGGCCGGCATCCATACTTTTTGGTGGGTTTTTGGGCTATGTGGCCGTGTTCTAGAAGTGTTTCTTTCTGAAGTTTCGCCAGCATCTGTGGCTGGCATCTTCTAATTAACATAAGAAAGGAGCTGCTAATTCAAGGTGTTAAATTCAAGGGTGAATGTCTGAAAGTAAGGGCATACGCCGATGATATTGTGTTAAACTTGCAAGAACCATTCTCAGGATGTGAAAAACTATTAGAACACTTAACAAAGTTTGAAAGGGAGTCCCAAGAGAAAGGGGACAGACAGGTAGAC
>JACSCI010001846.1:0-13131 GCA_016801065.1 Sceloporus tristichus
CAGAGGACTCTTCTTTTCTAACCGGTTTAAAGAGCTGCTATGGCTGCCGGGGCTCTGCTCTTGGTCCAGTCCCCTTCCTTTCCCTCCGCTTGAAGAGACCTCCGTGGAGCTCCCTTAAAGCCCAGGCTGCCAAGGAGGGGACTCTGCCCTTGGCCCATCAAGTTACATAGGTTTTATCCTATTTTCTTCAAACATATGCCAGCATATGAAGCCCCAACGTTTTATAGGGGCTTGCCTTCCTTCCCTCCCAAGAGAATCCTCGGACTCCCTTCGGAGGGAAGACAAGCTGGGGGAGGGCGCTTGCCTTCCTTCCCTCCCAAGGGAATCTTCGGAGGGAAGACTTCTCAGTGAGGCTGAGAAGCACTCTCCCGGCCAGAGTCCCTAGGCTTACTGAAATCCCCCACCTCCCTTCCCCATAGAAATCAATCCAAAAACTGAGTTTAAAAGGAGCAGAGGAGAGCCCTTTGGGTCTGCATCTGGGAGAGATTTTAAACTCCGTTTCTGGATTCTTTCCTATGGGGAAAGAGGGGAGAGAGAGAGATGGCAGGACATCCCCATAGCCAAGCATCCTCTGCTCCCCCCAGATGAAGACCCATAGGGCTCAGTGCTCTTTAAGCTCCGTTTTTGGATTGATTCCTATGGGGAAAGAGGAGAGAGGGAGAGATGGCAGGACAACCCCATAGCCAAGCATCCTCTGCTCCCCCCAGATGAAGACCCATAGGGCTCACTGCTCTTTTAAAACTCCGTTTTTGGGTTGATTCCTATGGGGAAAGAGGAGAGAGGGAGAGATGGCAGGACAACCCCATAGCCAAGCATCCTCTGCTCCCCCCAGATGAAGACCCATAGGGCTCAGTGCTCTTTAAGCTCCGTTTTTGGATTGATTCCTATGGGGAAAGAGGGGAGAGGGAGAGATGGCAGGACAACCCCATAGCCAAGCATCCTCTGCTCCCCCCAGATGAAGACCCATAGGGCTCACTGCTCTTTTAAAACTCCGTTTTTGGGTTGATTCCTATGGGGAAGGGAGGTGAGGGATTTCAGTAAGCCGAGGGACTCAGGAGAGGCGAGCTCCATGGCCCAAGCCTCCCTTTTCCCTCTTTCCTGGGGGCAGCGCCTCTCCCGAGCCGTCCAACCACTGAGTGGCGACGTCATCAGAAGACAGCCCACAAAACGTAATACAGCAAACCGTTCTGAGAATGGTTTCAAGAAAAAGGAATCGCAGTGCGGTAAACTGCCGTTCTGATCCCATTCTGATCACGTTTTGATTTCTAATGCGGTAATATCCGTTCCAGGAACGTTCTCATCACGTGATGATATGGAACGTTCTCAGAACGCAGTGCGATAATCTTCAGAGTTTCATCTGTGTCTGGGCCGGCTCATGAAAGCAAGCGGAGAACATACTGTCCCAGTTTGGCCTAGAGAGTCCTGGTTTATCCTCTGTCACCTCAGTTTTTCAGGGGCTTAGAAAATGTCCTATTTCACTCTCCTCCTCCCACTTTCTCCCTTCTCCTCAGGTTAGTTCAGTTGCTGCAAAATGTATTCCATGATCAAAAGAGTGTGCATCCTATCCACTCAAAAGAAGGGAGAGGGGAGGAGAGAAGGGGGCAGGGTCTTGCCCTTGCCAGGAGTCGGAGGCACAAGCAAACTGCTGTACCCTTCCTTGCTTGTGTGATCTTTATCATTAACAACTTTGGCCATCTTGATCCTCTTCTGGTGTTGCTTGTCCACGTGTGTCTTTCTTTCCCAATCTGTGAAATGCTGGGGCATATGGAAGAATATCTCTAGACTTAAATAGAGGGTGGTCCCAGTGGCCCTCAAGCCCAGAGTACTCTCCACAACTGTTTTGTAAAAATGAAATTTGCCTCTGAAATTAGGTGAGATATGGCTAAATGATTCATTGGTGACTATACATGTTGAAATAGTCAGTATCTTAATCAATCAATAATATTCCTGAAATGGCCTAAATTATATTGTTTATCATATTATATATTATATTGAAAGGATTTGAGACAAACTGGATCTCAAAGGCTGTAGCTTTTTCTTACTTGCAGAATTTAAAGTTTATTTCCTGGACTGAATTCTGAAATGTTGAAATAATAGTTGCAATGCACCATGTGTTTTCCTCCCCTTTTGTTTAGTCACTCTCTGGATGAAGGCTATTTTCTGTTGCAGGTGACCTTTGCAGATGTGGCTGTATATTTCACTGAGGAGGAATGGAAACTATTGACAAAGAAGCAGAAACTTATGTACAGTTCCATTATGATGGAGAATTATGACAATGTGGCCTCTGTGGGTAAGGAACCTGAATCCATTGACCTTCCTGTGAAGACTGAGGGCCCTTTCATAATTTACTGTCAGAGCGCTATGATTCCACTTTAGAATTATAAAATCAAAGAGTTGAAATAGACCACAAGGACCATCCGGTTCAATCTTCTGCCATGCAGGAATGGACATTCAAAGCACCCCTGAGAGATGGCTATCCAGCCTTTGTTTAAAAACCTCCAAAGAAGACCCCACCAAACTCTGAGGGAGTATATTACACTGTTGAATAGCTCTTACTCTCAGGAAGTTCCTCCTAAAGTTTAAGATGAATCTCTTGTCCATGTGGCTTGCATCCATTGTTCCATGTCCTTTTCTCTGGAGTAGCAGAAAGCAAGCCTGCTCCATCCTGAATATGACATCTCTTCAAATATTTGAACAGGGTTATCCAGCCTCTGTTTAAAGACCTCCAAAGAAAGAGACTCCACCAAACTCTGAGGGAGTGTATTCCACTGTTGAAGAGCTCTTACTCTCAGGAAGTTCCTCCTAAAGTTTAAGTGGAATCTGTTGTCCCTGTGGCTTGCATCCATTGTTCCGTGTCCATTAATTTGAAATTAATAATAATAATAATAATAACCATAATGCGATGCCACCATGCTCTGATGGAGTATATTCCACTGTTGAATAGCTCTTATTTTCAGGAAGTTCCTCCTAATACAGTCGGCCCTTCTTATACACGGATTTTTTATACACGGATTCAAGCATACACGGTTTGAAAATGTTCCAAAAAAGTATAAATTTACCTTGATGTTCCATTTTTTTATTAGGGACACCATTTTGCTATGTCATTATACTTAATGGGACTTGAGCATACACGGATTTTGTTATACATGGGGGATCTTGGAACCAAACCCCAGCGTATAACAAGGATCCACTGTAGTTTGGTGGAACCTTTTTTCCTGTGGCTTGTGTGATCGAGTTTGGATTTATATAAATTTTGGGTACCAAGCGATCAAAAATCATGACCCCTGACTGACCCCATCACAGCCGCCATTATCCCAAAAGTTCCATGTCCTTTTCTCTCGAATAGCAGAAAGCAAGCTTGCTCCATCCTGAATATGACATCTCTTCAAATATTTGAACAGGGCTGTCTTATCCACTCTTAACCTTCTCTTCTCCAAGCTAAACATACCCAGCTTCCTAAGTCATTCCTCAGAGAGCATGGTTTACAGACCATTCACCATTTTGGTTTCCTTCCTCTGAACATGCTCTAGCTTCTAAACAGCTGTTTGAACTGTGGCGCCCAGAACTGGACACAGGATTATTGCAAGTGAGCCCTGACCGAAACAGAATAGAGTGGCACTATTAATTCCGTTGATCTTGACACTATACTCCTATTGATACAGCCTAGGATCACATTGGCCTTTTTAGCTGCTGCATCACACTGTTGACACATGTTCAACTTGTGCTGTACTACAATTCCTAGTTCCCTTTCACATATAATGTAATTGTCATAACAACTTCATGTGGAATCTTGGGATTTCTAGTTTTAGTGAGGCACTATTGTTCTCCACTTTGTAAGGATTCTAAATATCCAATCCTAAACTGCCAGTTCTGGAATTTTGTGGGAAGGAGCCATGGAGATTAATGCTTTTTGCCCCCAAATGGTCCTTATGCCATTCCTGAGCAAGTTTCCTGGCTTTTGTAGCCCCTCTTCCAGCCTTTTTTGGCTCTGAAGAGGCTGTTTTAATTCTCATCCCTGGCACTTGACCCTCACTAATATCAAAAACCAGGTCCCAGACCCCTTGTTCTGCCTTTCCTAATGCATTAGTTCTATATTGATTACCCTGCCTTTCTCAAGAAATGAACCTCAAAGTGTCCCTTTTATGCATCACACTCTGTGGATGTGTGTCTGTGATAGAGAGATGGAGGCAATGTGAAAAACAGAAAGGCAGGAAAGAGATGCTGAGGGTGAAATGGTAAATCAGTGCAGATAGGCAAGAGGGAAGGTTGGAGATCGGAGGAAGAAAGGGAAGGGGATCAAGCCTCTGGGAGTCAGGAGGGGAAGGCAAAGCCTGGATCGCCTGGCTCTGTGCGGAGAGGAAGGGGCCTCTGGGAAGGGCAAGGAGAGGGGACTTGGGGATTGGGAGGCAGCCACCAACCAGACAGATAATAATAATAGGTTTTATTTGTATTTACCTGTAAAATAGCCACAAAACAACAATAGCATCTTTTTACACACAGTAAAAAAACAAGTTGCTTAAAACTCAATTCGGGACAAATAAAAACATCGTATAAATGCACAATTGCGATCAGAAGTGGGATTTTTCCTTAAACTCTTTACAAGAGGTTGGGTGGGTAAGCCTGCCGGAAGGGATCCATCTTAAGTGCTTTCTTGAAAGCATCCAAGGTGGTGATAAGACAGATCTCCTCCGGCAAGTTGTTCCATAACTTGGGGGCCATGGCTATGTATGCTCTGTGAGAAGTTGTTCTTAGCTTGACCTTTGGGTAATCTAATAGATTCTTCCCAGATGTTCTGAGAGTGAGGGGCGGATGGTGTAGGGAGAGGCGTTCCCTCAAGTAGCTCAGGCCCAAGCTGTGTAGGGCTTTAAAGGTAATAAGCAACGCTTGGTATTGCGCCCGGAAGCTAATTGGCAGCTGGTGTTATATGGTCTGATCTAGATGTTCCGGTGACCAATTTGGTGCCGCATTTTGAACTAACTGAAGCTTCCGAACTTGGTACAAAGGTCACCCCATGTAGATCACTGAACTTAAGAACTGAACTTGAAATGAGGCCCTTGTTTTCATACATATTAAGCGTTCAATTTAGCAGTTATGAGCAATGTCTATGAAGAGAGGAAAGGGTGACACAAAAATTCCTCTTTCTCTAATGTTTCTTTTCCAACCTGAGCTTTCTTAGCTCCGTGGTTGATTCCAGAGGCCTTTTGTCACTCAAAATGCTGGAGTCTGGGGAGAACACATACAAGTGCTATGCTTTTAGGGGAATTTCATACTTAGCTCAAAGGCGAGCTTGAGGAAACAGTGACCTCGGGATTCATCCCAACTATGCCAGGCCTGAAAGCACACAGAACTCCAGAGGCATTTCAAATAGGTTTTTGTGTTTTATTTAGCGGAAAAGCAAAATACATGCATACACACATATATACACATATAGGTGTTCACACACACACACAAAAACTGGGTAACAAAGGTGGGAGTGGTGAATAGTGTAAGGCTTTGCTAATGGTAATACATTACCTAGCTGGATCTTGATTCCAATTGCTGAGGGTCCAGAAAAGGAAGAGAATTCAGTAACTCCAATGGCAAGTGGGGCCGGTGAGTGTAGTGAGGTGTTTAGCAATGTACACCAATGGACTGTCTGTCTGTAACTGGACTGAAACTGAAGAACAGCCGGTTAGGGCTGATATTTATACTGAAGTCTTTGCTTGGGGGCAGAAACCGAGCATTCAAAAAAGATTTAAATTGCTTTAGGAAGTTTCCTGGGTGGAGAAAGAATTGTCTGAAACGGAAATAAATTCAATGGGTGCTTGGTGGAAATACTTCAGCCAAACAGGATTGTCACACCGGCTCTTAGGTCATTCTTGGCTCTGAATTCTGGTCCCATTCACAAGCCAATGTATAGCACAGTCTGAAGGCGACACTCCCAGAGCTCAACAATTGTCAGAATCCACCTTCAGTTAAGTATTTAGGGTGTCTTCTGCCAGATAAATAGATGGATAGATAGATGGTAAATAGATGGATAGATAGATGGATAGTAACTAGGCACTCGTGGGGTTTGGGCCAGATAGATAATTATAGGGATAGATAAATGAAGAGATAGATTGATAGAGGGATAAATAGATCGACAGTCAGACAGACAGATAGATAAATAGATAGATAGAGGGATGACTAGATAGATGGATAGATAGATAGATGGACAGACAGCAAGAGGGATAAATGGATAGTTAGAGAGATGAATAGATAAACTGCCAGACAGCCAGACAAGCAGACAGACAGTTAGAGGTATAGATGAACAGACAGATGCATAGATAGATAGATAGATAGATAGATAGATAGATAGATACATACATAACCAAACAGGCAGCAACTTTGAAATGATTGGGGAAGGGTTCCATGGGGAACGAGCTGGATGGTCACGTAGGACATGGCACCAGATAAATTATGAGGGGCAATTGGGAATCTGAGCCCCATCCGGTATACAGCATTAGATCTCTGCGCTACAGGAAAAGCCAGGAACCAAATGGTCAAACCTCCCCCTCCATTTTACAAATCAAAGGAAAGGTTCCTACATCAAAGGGAAAGGTGCTGGGAAACAACTCAATGGGAGGGGTTGGAGGGAATTTTAAGGTTCTGATTTCAGTCTGGATCTTCAGTTTTGGCAAAGACGTGGCAAGGATACTTTGTTCCAGTTTCTATCAATAAATTTTCTGCTTCATCTGAAGTTTGTTGTGGATTTTTGGCCAGAGTACAGAAGCAAATCTCCAGATATAGGTATTGGCAATGGACTAACCACTTTCCACAATTAAAAATAACTCACACACAGATGATTTCCTCCAAGTCCTTGGAGGTTCTTTATCTTGAGTTGCAATATAAAACAAATATTTACCAGCTCTCCTCTCTGAATTCTATCCACTTCACAATCACTTATACACCCAACACCAATCCACACCAATTCGCATGTGAGCTGTATACCATATTGGTTGTGAGTCATCTCCTGGTGCCACAAAGTATGAAGCAGTTAGCTTGCATCATGCCATGTGCTCTGACTCAACACTCTATGGCAGTCTTACAGGAAATGATGCCACTTTTCAATTAAATAGTTTTACATATATTTAATGGAATATCTTTTAACTACCTGACTATTTCCTTCCACTGATTTCCTCATGGCAGTTCCCCTTCAGTCACTTCTTTGGTAGCTCCTATGAGTAAGAATACAGTCATTATATGGATTTGGGGGCATCTAGAACAGGGTCATGCTCAGGTCACTAGCACCAACTTTATTAATTTAATCTCAAATAGGGAGGGGTGAATGTGGGGCTAAATCGTGGGATAACACTTTCCTCTCTTACCATTGAGATTCAGTTTTGTCTATCATTGTCCTCCTTTACAGAAGAATTTGTCAGTCACGAGAAAATCCACATAAGAAAGAAGCCACATAAATGCCAGCACTGTGGGAAATCTTTTGCTTACATGTCAGTCCTAGTCATGCATCGGAGAGTCCACACAGGAGAGAAGCCATATAAATGCCAGTGTTGTGGGAAATGTTTTTCTTCGAAGTCAGCCCTAGTGAAACATCAGAGAGTCCACACAGGAGAGAACCCAAACAAATGCCAGTATTGTGGGAAATGTGTTTCTTCAAAGTCATACCTATTGGCACATCAGAGAGTCCACACAGGAGAGAACCCAAACAAATGTCAGCATTGTGGGAAAGGTTTTTCTTCAAAGTCAGCCCTAGTGAAACATCAGAGAGTCCACACAGGAGAGAAGCCATACAAATGCCAGCACTGTGGGAAATGTTTTTCTCGTAAATCAATCCTGGTGATACATCAGAGAGTCCACACAGGAGAGAAGCCATACAAATGCCAGCATTGTGAGAAAGGTTTTTCTTCAAAGTCAAACCTATTGGCACATCAGAGAGTCCACACAGGAGAGAAGCCATACAAATGCCAGCATTGTGGGAAATGTTTTTCTTCCAAGTCATACCTATTGGCACATCAGAGAGTCCACACAGGAGAGAAGCCATACAAATGCCAGCATTGTGGGAAAGGTTTTTCTCAGAAGTCAAACCTAGTGACACATCAGAAAGTCCACACAGAGAGAAGCCATACAAATGCCAGCGTTGTGTGAAATGTTTTTCTCGGAAGTCAATCCTAATGATACATCAGAGATTCCACACAGGAGAGAACCCAAACAAATGCCAGCATTGTGGGAAATGTTTTTCTTTGAAGTTAAACCTAGTGAGACATCAAAGAATCCACACAGGAGAGAAGCCACACGAATCCCAGAAATGAACTAACATTATATTTGTCAATAAGCAATACAAAGAATATATTTTAAATCTTGTGGTGATAAGGAAAGGCCCTTGTGATTTCTTGTGTTAGGTTTGTGTGTCCATATGTCTGTTTATGTTTTTCAGTTATATTTTGTTGAGTTGAGGTTTTAATTGCCATTAGTATAGATTATTGCTTTAATTTATAAATTTGAGTAGGGATTATGGGTGGTGGAATACGTTAGCTAGACAGAGGGGTGGGATTGTCTCCAGCTGGTTAGGATAGTTATGGGAATGATAGCATTTGGAATTTGTGGGATGTTGGCTGAAGAAAATTGGGGACCAGTATTAACAGAAAGGGCTAGTTTCTGGGAATAGCAAAGGGGGGCTTGTTATCTGTGGGGCATAGACTATGGGAATTGGAGGGGGGGGCTAGGTTTGGAAGAGGGTGTTTTAGGTTTTGGGGTTTTAATGTATTGTTTGGCTTGGGGAGGGCAGCTCTGACTTAAACGCTAAATTTTTGATTATGTGTTTGCAATAAAGTTTTTGTTGTTTCAATACACTGGACTCATTGGTGTACAGAAATTCTGCATTTGCACGAAATGTACCCTTTCTTCTCTCCTCAGCCCTCAACTCCTTTCCCAGGCATAAAAACAGAGGCAAACACACACACACACACACACACACACACACACACACATATATATACTCAGAGAGACAGAGCTATATGTACAAAGCAGAGCCTTCCCAGCCTTTTCCTCCTGAGTCCAGATCTGCAGCTTGGGCTCTATTCTGGCAGGAAGGAAGAAAGGCTGTAGTCCTTCCCTTCTTCTAAAGGCCAACAGTGGAATAAACAGCAGGAACAAGAAAGGCCTTACAATCCCTGCGCATGCTCAGAAGGGGTCCTTGGGGCATCTGTGCATGCATACTCTCAGCCTCTGAAGCTGCTCTGAGGGAGGGAAGTGGGGAGAGCCCTCATGCATTTGGGGGAATCGTCCGGTTCTGGGACCATGCAGAAAGGGCCTTGGACCCCCTTGAAGTGATGTATGTTAAAAGAGGAGAAGGAAGGAATAAAGGAATGAAAGTGCCAAGGGAAGAGAAGCATAAAGGGACTGCTGAAGTCGGGGGGGGGGAGGGAGGATATGGGACTTGTTTCAGGCACCTTCCTCCCAGAACTCATTATTAGAGCCTTCCACAGCTCACTGTGATGCTTTAAATGATTATTTCACAGGTAATGTCTCTCAGATAAGAGCCAAATTGGATGTCAGCATTATTGTAGAGGCTGTAAGTGAGGTGTCCATAAGTAAGATCATACTGGATCGATTTGATTACTGAGGGTGTGGACAAGCTCCTTTTAAGTGTGAAGAGGAGAACTTGCCCTCTCGACCCTTGCCCTTTATATATCACCTGAGATATGTCATAGATGCATCTCTTAGTTAGGGCTATTTTCCATCATGTTTAAAAGAAGTGGTGCTACGGCCCTTTATGGAAAACCCCTCCCTAGATCCCTTGGAGATGAACAATTACAGATCGGTCTCCCATCTTCCATTTCTAACCAACATAATGTTGAGGGCAGTTGCTCTTCATCTCCAAGCGGTCTTGGATGAAATAGATTATCTGGACCCATTTCAAACTGGCTTCAGGATGGGATACGGAGTCGAAACTGTTATGGTTGCCTTAGTAAATGATCTTTGCTTCAAGGGGGGGATGTAACTTACCAAACTTTAAGCTGTATTATTATGCAGCTTGTCTCAAATGGTTAGAAGAATGGTTCAAATTAGAAAACAAGCATTTATTGAATATAGAAAAAGCTAACCTGAATCTTTGTATACATGCATATATGTGGTATACAAAACCAAAAGATAATAATACTTTTAACCATCATGTTATAAGAAGATCATTGCTTAAAGCATGGTATAAAATGAGACATCAATTTTGGGGGTCATTGCAAGAAGCTTATTACAATAGAACAAAGGACAAAGATAGACAATGGCTAAGATATGGAGATTTAATAAACAAAACACCAGAAGGAAAATACAATATGAAATCTATGGAAGAAGTTAATGAAAGAGGAAACATGAAGGATTGGTTTTTATACAACTAATTAAACAATCATTTTAAGGCAGATAATAAAGCTCCTGAGTTAACGATGGATAACAATTAAATAGATAAAATTATGATAGACAAAAAAGGTAAACACATATTCAAATGTTATAAACTATTAAAAGAAAGAGATCTAGAAGATGAAATGATTAAACACAGCATGGTAAGATGGGCACATGATATAAATAAAACTATAACTATAGAGGAATGGGGAAAATCATGGAAAGGAACAAATAAATTCACTCTGTGCCAAAACTATAAAGAAAATTATATCAAAATGTTATTCAGGTGGGATCTAACCCCCCAAAACCTACCAGAGATACAAAAGTGGCAATACTAAGTGCTGGAAATGTGGGGAACCCGAGGGAAGCTTCTTTCATATTGGTGGACATGCATTAAGGCTAAAGGATTCTGGCAAAGGATTCATGGAAGCATCCAAAACTAGTGACTGGAGAAACCCATGTTTTTCTCCTCGTTCAGTGAGACCTTGAGGAGAACTTTTTTAAAAAATATTCTTTCCACAAATGCCCCTTTTCAAAGGGTGATTTCTTCTCTCCCTTCCAGCAACTAGCGAAATATTTTTCACAGATTTCTCTGAATGACAATAAAAGACAAGGCGAATAATTATGCTAATTACTTTGCATTTCAAACTCAATTACCATCTCAAAAGGAAGTTTGGCAGAGGTTTAAAGAACATTCCTATGCTTAAAAAAACCTGAAGGCACACACACAAAAGGGGGGAAAAGCCCAGCCTCAACAAGAAATGCTATAAGGGACCCTCAAGGACCATCCAGTCCAACCTCCTTCTGCTATGAAGGAATACATGGGATCCAACTCTGCACCTCTCCCATGCTGATGCCAAGGTCTAATAATAATAATAATAATAGGCAAGGAGAGTGCAGAATATCCACACACACACACACACACACACACACTTATAGTGTTACTGCCAAAAGTGTGAAGCCGTATTTATATGTGTACATACACAGCTATCTGTATGTGTGTGTGTATACACACACACAAACTGTGGAGCAGCCGAAAGTGTAATGCTGCATGTAATATGCTTGCACACACATCTTTGTGTGTGTGTGTGTGTGTGTGTATATATATATATATATACACACACACACATACATATACATATACACACACGCATATACACACACACATACACACACATACACAAACTCTGGAGCAGCTGAAAGTGTAATGCTGGATGTATATGCTTACACACACTTCTTTGTGTGTTTGTATATACATACATACATACATATACATATACACACAATCATATATATATACTGTATACACACACACACACACACACACACACAAACTGTGGAGCTGCTGAAAGTGTAATGCTGCATGTATATGCTTACACACACATCTTTGTGTGTTTGTATATACAGTGGTACCCCGGGATACGAATGCGCCGGGTTACGAAATTTCCGGGTTACGAAAAAAATCCATAGGAAAACATTGTTCCGGGTTACGAAAGTTTTTTCGGGTTACGAAAAAACTTTTGGTGCTTTTCGGCGCTATTTCACACGAAATCGCGGCTTTTCCCCATTAGCGCCTATGGCAATTCGGCTTGCGAAGGCTTTTCGGGTTACGAACGGCGCCGCGGAACGAATTAAATTCGTAACCCGGGGCACCACTGTGTATATATATATATATATATATATATATATATATATACACACACATACATATACATACACACACACACACACACACACACATATATATGTACACACACAGGCAAACTGTGGAGCTGCTGAAAGTGTAATGCTGCGTGTATATGCTTACACACACAGGCTGAGAGAGTGTGTCTTGGCCAAGGTGGGCATCCAAACCCTGACCTCCCTTTCTTCATGACCTCTTGGGTTGTCATGTGTTGTGACTTTGGAGGACTCTCCTGGCATGCAAGGCTTGTTGGGGGGTGGCCAGTGTCTCCCTTCGAGGCTGTGAGAGTATGTCTTGGCCCAGGTGGGCATCCAAACTCTGACCTCCCTTTCCCCATGACCTCTTGGAAACATGGCTGTTGTCGTGTGTTGTGACTTTGGAGGACTCTCCTGGCATGCAAGGCTTGTTGGGGGGGGCAGTGCTTCCCTTCGAGGCTGAGAGAGTGTGTCTTGGCCAAGGTGGGCATCCAAACCCTGGGCTCCCTTTCCCCATGACCTCTTGGAAACATGGCTGTTTTTGTGTGTTGTGACTTTGGAGGTCTCTCCTGGCATGCAAGGCTTGTTGGGGGGGGGAGTGCCTCCCTTCGAGGCTGAGAGAGTGTGTCTTGGCCAAGGTGGGCATCCAAACTCTGACCTCCCTTTTCCCATGACCTCTTGGAAACATGGCTGTTTTTGTGTGTTGTGACTTTGGAGGACTCTCCTGGCATGCAAGGCTTGTTGGGGGGGGCAGTGCTTCCCTTCGAGGCTGAGAGAGTGTGTCTTGGCCAAGGTGGGCATCCAAACCCTGGGCTCCCTTTCCCCATGACCTCTTGGAAACATGGCTGTTTTTGTGTGTTGTGACTTTGGAGGACTCTCCTGGCATGCAAGGCTTGTTGGGGGGGGAAGTGCCTCCCTTCGAGGCTGAGAGAGTGTGTCTTGGCCAAGGTGGGCATCCAAACTCTGACCTCCCTTTTCCCATGACCTCTTGGAAACATGGCTGTTTTGTGTGTTGTGACTTTGGAGGACTCTCCTGGCATGCAAGGCTTGTTGGGGGGGGGGCAGTGCCTCCCTTCGAGGCTGAGAGAGTGTGTCTTGGCC
>JACSCI010001847.1:1382-13099 GCA_016801065.1 Sceloporus tristichus
TTGCTGGGTCTGCCTGATGGCTCCCTCTGAGGCCGAGATGACAGTTGGAGATCATTGCTTAAAGCATGATATAAAATGAGACATAAATTTTGGGTGTCATTGCAAGAAGCCTATTACAATAGAACAAAGGACAAAGATACTTCATGGCTAAGATATGGAGATTTAATGAACAAAACACCAGAAGAAAAATACAATACGAAATCTATGGAAGAATTTAATGAAAAAGGACACATGAAGGATTGGTTTTTATGCAACCAATTAAACAATCGTTTAAAGGCAGACAATAAAGCTCCTGGGTTAAGGATGGAAAACAATGAAATAGATAAAATTATGATGGTCAAAAAAGGTAAACACATATCCAAATGTTATAAACTATTAAAAGAAAGAGATCTAGAAGGTGAAATTATTAAACACAGCATGGTAAGATGGGGCATTTAAAACTATAAAGGAAATTACATCAAAATGTTATAGAGGTGGTACCTAACCCCCCCCCCCAAAACCCCACCAGATATACAAAGCTGGCAATACTAAGTGCTGGAAATGCGGGGAACCCGAGGGACGCTTGTTTCATATTGGTGGACATGCATTAAAGCTAAAGGATTCTGGCAAAGGATTCATGGAACCATCCAAAACATTCTTGATATAAACATTCCCTTTGAACCAAATTTATTTTTACTAAACATGACACACAACATAAAGTCAGTAAAATACAATAGAATTATAATATATATGGTCTCATGTGCAAGGATCCTATTTGCTCAGGTTTGGAAATCTACAATTACTCCTATCGAAGATGGGTTAATTAAGATATATGAAGGTAGAAATATGGATATAGAATCTGCCTTACTAAGAGGGAAATCAAAAGAATATTTAGAAATGGAATGGAGTTGTCTTAAAACATTTGAAGAAAAGGGTGATAAAGTTCTGTTAAATTAATAGTTAATACTGTCATGGGAATATCTCAATGTAATAAAAAAATTGAAAATAAAAAAGGAAGACCCACATCATTGTTGTGGGGAGCGCCACACACGGAGTTGTTTTGCCACATTCTGTGCTGCTCCTGGCCTTTCTTCAGGTGAGCCATTGACAGTTTGAGGGTGGTGACATGCTCCAACGCTGCAATGGTCAAAGGAAGTGTTTAGACTTTGATTGTTGTTTCTTTCTCCCTTCACCCTTAAATGTAGGGGCCATTCAGACTACATTTTACCCTGGTTCCCAAACCAGTTTAAAGGTTGGAAGTTCACACTCGTACCGATTTTAACACAACTCGATCAGGGGCTTGCGCAAGAGATCTAGGGCAAATCCCCCTTAGCCCCGTTTTTCTGAAAGCGGACTGTTGACCCTTTCTTTTTGGAAACAACCGGCTCTTCCCTGCTGCCGGCAAATACGAACTCAGCCCCGGTCATGATCTGGTCAAGTTCAGGGGGTAGATTCCCCCGATTGAGGTAAAGGGTAGTAGGAACTTGTTTCCGGGGAGATTTGATATGGGGGCACCCGGATCTGTCCAGTTCTGTCCAGGGCAAATGAGGGAGAGGGAATGGGTCCTTTGTGAAGGTGGGGGGACTTACCTTCCTGGTGCTGGCCCTCCAGGTGAGCGATGCATTGGGCAAGGAGTCCCTCTCCTCATCACCTGCAGCCTCTGGTTCCACTGGAGGCAGGGCCTCTTCTCCAGCATCACCTGGAACAACGGACCAGAACAGTGGAGAACAACAGATGGATGTGTGCATGTGTGTTACTGCATATACATCTGTCCATCTGTGTATGTGTATGTATATGTGTATGTATGTGTAGGCATCTCTATCTAAGTGCACTCAGACTTATACCTTTATGAGTCATCCCTGGCCCTGATTGGCTGGAACCCCAGTCCCTCCCACCATCCCTGGCCCTGATTGGCTGGAGTCTCAGTCCCAGCCTCCTTGTGTTCTGGCGGCCATTTTGTGCTTCTTGTGACTGTGGGGAATAATATTCCAGAACCTTCTCTGAGGCCTCAGTTGAACAGAGGCTTCTCTTTCTCTCCTGAGGCTCCAGAGTCAGAAGGAGGCCAGGCTCCTTGGGCCAAAAGGAAGGAAGTGTGTCTCTTTGTGTGACTTTTGTGTGTCTTTTCTGTGAGGGTTTTCTTATTACACAGCTCTGCTCCTTCTGGGGAAGATGGGTTTTAAAAGAGATCAGAAATGGGAGGATAGTTTTAATACAAGCCTTATTATTATTCTTCATAAACATTGGGCTTTGGCTTCTAAGAGGAGGCTAGTCCCCCAAAAAGGCCAAAAGTGGCTCCTTTGGGAGGTTTTAAAAGCCTCTTCAGTTTCCTTATTGATAGATTTTCAGGCAAGAAGGAAGACCAGACCATCTCATATTATCAAGAATGAAACAAACAAGCAAACATACAAACAAACAAACAACAAGGATAAGGGACTGTTTGGGGACTTCTTGTGTTCGCACAGCCATCGGGTGCGATCAGGAAAACCTTTCTTTAGGATCAGAAATCCTGTTTGGGGCCCTTCCGACTTTGAGGCCCTTTCATCCTCCATTTTGGGTTCCCTGAAGGCCTCAAACTGCCAACTGCCAAGTACTGAGGCAGAGGCAGCCATTTTGTGTTCTGGTGGCCATTTTGTGTTGCTTGGGACTGTGGGCAATAATGTTCTGGGGACTCAGGGCCAGTGGGGAAGCTGGGCTTTGGGGACTGGAAGAGAGAGTTGGGACAGAGACCCTCCCTATGGGCTCTAGCTGGGGGGGGGTCCCACCGGTCCTTGCCTCCCCCTTTGGGAAAGGAGACCCCCCTCAGCCCCCTGGACTCACTCCTGCCACTCATTCCTATACATTTATAGATATTTGTTATATCAAGTGCAACATATTCAGCAGTTTGCATCTTTTTAAAAAATATTCAAGGAAAAATGAAGAAATTGTGATTTTAACAATAGATCCATTCAGAAACAATGCACACAAATGTCCAAGCCTCAATTTCTATGTGGCTTTAGCAAGAAGAGCGAGGAGGTTCATACTTCATGCTCCTGCTATGACTGACATAGGAAACACAGCAGTTAAGCTTAGAAAAATAGTCTCATCTGCAAAAATAAAGTAATTATTTTGACCAGTGTTTAAATGGGGAGGGGGCCACGATGATGGGAGGACATGGATTAGATCTGTAAGGTAATTCATGTCTCATCCAGCCCAAGAGCTAGAGCTTCTCCACCTGGGACATAAAGCAGGTCCTCCTCCTCATCCTTTGTGTGAAAGAGAAGTCAAATTCTCATCAGTGATGATGACACAGCATGAAAAATTTGTATTCCTGAATTTAAAAATCTGAGGAATCCTGAATCCTGTTGGTTAACCCTAGAGAGTAGACCCTCTGAACCCATAAGTGACTGGTGGGTCAACTTATAGATAAATCTCACTGATTCAGTGATTCTACTCTGATCAGGACTAGGCACAAGATAGAGGCTAGGATTTAGGTCTGCATGTGGCTGGAACAGGATATTCCCAAGACAAGATGGACAGGCAACAGTGTGAAAAATGGGCACTCTCCACATGGGCAAAGGCATTATCAGAATTGTGACTTCTCTGCATGCAGAAGGCTGCCATGGGAATTGGGTGCTCCCTTTTCAACAGCTCAATCCTCTGGTGCCCCCTGATCCTGGAAGGAAGGCTGGATCCCATGGAAGGGGAGCAACCTGAGAAGAGATAGCTCCTTTCCTGCCCTTCTTGGGGAAGGGCCAGTTGTAGACCCATCCCACTCAGAGCAAGACTGGAGCATAGAGAGTTCTGCTAGTTTGGCCAGTGGGAGAATGAGGAACCACCAGGCCAGACAGCCTGACCCAGCAAAACCCTCTATGCTCCAGTGTTGCTCCAAGTGGAATCAGACTACAACTGGCCATTCACTGACCCAGGCCCTACCATACAGTTGTGGAAGCCATCCCGCATGGCCATTCCATGCCTGGTGAGAGTGTTGGTGTGAGGTATTAGAGAAGCATTCAGCTGTTTCTGTAGTCAGAAGCAAAATGAAGACATCCTCCTCTGAGGAACACTGGGGACCTCTGGATGTTTCAGCAGATAATGCACTCATTTCACATCCAGCTATGAGGACATAGTCAGGACCCTTTCCAATTCCCCATCCCCTGATCCCCAGCTACTCTCACAAGGCATGGAGTAAGTGTTGTGTAGGGGAGCTGCAGTGAGTCTGTGCTAGGTTCAGGGGGTTTTGTTTGATGCAGAGGGAAGAAGGGGATGCTCACGTCTACATCGGCCCAAAGGAGGCATATGTTACCTGCGTATGTCATCAGCAGGATGCTGTTCTCTGTGTCTTTGACTGCTGCAGGGTTTCTTGCTAAATCAAGCCTTACCCTGGTCTCTTTTCTCAGGAACTTCGTTGCAATCCCCTTGTACACAGCATTGGGACATTGTTTGCTGGAAGTGACCAAAGTGCAGGGCCACCAGGATCCCCCTGCCCACCTGATGGCCAACACAAAGGCCAAGCAGACGGAGCTGGGCTCCAACAGAAAGAGGCGGCTGAGGGTTAACAGCTCTTTGGTAAGTTGCCATCCTGACTGTTATTTTCATCTGTGTCTGAGCTGGATCATGAAAGCAAGCGGAGAAGATACTGTCCCAGTTTGGCAGAGAGAGTCCTGGTTAATCCTCTGTCTCCTCATTTTTTCAGGGGTTTAGGAAATGTCCTATTTCACTCTCCTCCTCCCATTTCCTCCTTTCTCCTCAGGTCAGTTAAGTTGCTGCAAAGTGCGTTCCAGGTTCAAAAGAGTCTACAGCCCATCAATGCAAAAGAGGGGAGAGGGGAGGAGAGAAGGGGGCAGGGTCTTGCCCTTGCCAGGAGTCTGAGCCAAAAGCAAAATGCTGTACCCTTTCTCGCTTGTGTGATCTTTATCATTAACAATTTTGGCCATCTTGACCCAATTCTGGTGTTGCTTGTCCACATGTGTGTTGTTTTCCCCATCTGTGAAATGCTGGATGATATGGAAGAATATCTCTGGACTTAAATTGAGGGTGGGCCCAGTGGCCCTCAAGCCCAGAGTACTCCCCAGAACTCTTATTAAAAATGAAATTTGCCTCTGAAATTAGGTGAAATATGGCTAAATGAAAACTAATATACATGTTGGAATAGCCAGTATGTTAATCAATCAATAATATTCCAGAAATGGCCGAAATTCAATTGTTTATCATATTGTATATTATATTGAAAGGATTCGAGAGAAACTGGATCTCAAAGGCTGTAGCTTTTTGCTTTCTTGCAGAATTTAAAGTTTATTTCCTGGACTGAATTCTGAAGTGTTGAAATAATATTTGCAATGCACCATGTGTTTCCCTACCCTTTTCTTTAGTCACTCTCTGGATCAGGGCTTTTTTCTATTGCAGGTGACCTTTGCAGATGTGGCTGTATATTTTACTGAGGAGGAATGGAAACTGTTAACGAAGAAACAGAGACTGATGTACAGTTATGTGATGATGGAGAATTATGGAAATGTAGCCTCTGTGGGTAAGGAACCTGAATCCATTGCACTTCCTTTGAAGACTGAGGGCCCTTTCATAATTCACTGTCAGAGTGCTATGATTCCACTTTAGAATTATAAAATCAAAGGGTTGAAATAGACCACAAGGACCATCCGGTTCAATCTTCTGCCATGCAGGAATAGACATTCAAAGCACCCCCAAGAGATGGCCATCCAGCCTCTGTTTAAAGATCTCCAAAGAAAGAGACTCCACCAAACTCTGAGGGAGTATATTCCACTTTTGAAGAGCTCTTACTGTCAGGAAGTTCCTCCTAAAGCTTAAGTGGAATCTCTTGTCCCTGTGGCTTGCATCCATTGTTCCATGTCCATTAATTTGAAATTAATAATAATAATAATAATAATAATAATAATAATAACCCTAATGCGATGCCACCATGCTCTGATGGAGTATATTCCACTTTTGAATAGCTCTTATTGTCAGGAAGTTCCTCCTAATATTTTGGTGGAGCCTTTTTTCCTGTGGCTTGTGTGATTGAGTTTGGATTTATATAAATTTTGGGTACCAAGCGATCAAAAATCATGACCCCTGACTGACCCCATCACAGCCGCCATTATCCCAAAAGCGAGCTGACCACGTAGCCAGACAAGCCTAGCAGGCCATGGCTAAAGCAGAAAGGTAGATTTAAACCTTTAAAACCAGTTCTGGGAGTTGCCATTGTCGCAGGCAACCCGAATGAGGACAAAGGAAGTTTGCCTCACCTATTGATGGTATTAAGTACCCAGCCATCTACATAGTAGTCTTCTCTCAAAGAAGTGGCAGACTCTTTTGTGTATCCATTGTTTAACTTTAGTCTTAGTCAATAGATAGCCATGAAGACCTTTGTTCTGCAGGTAGCTATAGCCTGAGGATACGTTTCGCAGTATAAATAAGACCCAGATTCCAGCCCTCCTTTGGGCTTTGTGAGCTACAGTTCCAAACCTCAACTCTGTCGAGCAATCGCTCCGGAGCTCTCTTGGGCACTGTGCCCTGCTGAAATCACTTGGGCAAGCCAAAGCCCACTGTCTCTTTCGGGCCTCTTGTTAGCTTAGCCCGCTGGAACTTAGCTCCTAGCCATTGCAGTTGCCGCTTGCTTTCTGTTCCCCGCGGCTGTGTTCACTTACCAACATCCCTCACATCTGTCACTTGGAGAAGACTCCTAAGGTAAATATTTCAACGGTGCTCTATCCCTTCTCCTTTACCCCCAACTCTTCCCCTCCCTTGCTTTAGCATTGAATGTGCGTGTGCGTGTGCGATCCCTTTTTGGTTGTGTGGCTTTAATAAATGTTTATATTTTAATTGCAACTCATTGACATTGCAGTCTCTGTTTCTTGGGGTTGGACTATATGACCTCTGGTATACACATAGGGACCCAATCCGCTGCGTGCGTTGTTAGGACACGCCTCTTGTAAATTTGAGCTAATTAAATTCCTCTGATTCGATCCTTCCTAACACTTGCGTCCATTGTTCTGTGTCCTTTGTTCTAGAGCAGCAGAAAGCAAGCTTGCTCCATACTCAGTATCTCTTCAAATACTTGAACAGGGCTGTCATATCCACTCTTAACCTTCTCTTCTCCAAGCTAAACATACCCAGCTCCCTAAGTCATTCCTCAGAGAGCATGGTTTCCAGACCATTCGCCATTTTGGTTTTCTTCCTCTGGACATGCTCCAATTTCTCAACATCTGTTTGAATTGTGGTGCCCAGAACTGGACACAGGATTATTACAAGTGAGCCCTGACCAAAACAGAATAGAGTGGAACTATTACTTCCCTTGATCTTGACACTATACTCCTATTGATACAGCCTAGGATCACATTGGCCTTTTTAGCTGCTGCATCACACTGTTGACACATGTTCAACTTGTGCTCTACTACGATTCCTAGTTCCCTTTCACACGTAATTTAATTGTCATAACAACTTTCTGTGGAATCTTGGAATTTCTAGTTTTAGTGAGGCACTATTGTTCTCCACTTTGTAAGGATTCTAAGTATCCAATCCTAAACTGCCAATTCTGGAATTTTGTGGTAAGGAGCCATGGAGATTAATGCTTTTTGCCCCTAAATGGTCCTCAGCCCATTCCTGAGCAAGTTTCCTGGCTTTTGTGGCCCCTCTTCCAGACTTTTGAGGCTCTGGAGAGGCTTCATGGGACAAAGGCCTCCCTTGGCCCTGCAATGGATCAGAGAGAGCCCAACAGTGGCAAAATGGCCTCCACTTCCACAAAGGGATGCTGTGGGATATTGAGGGGCAAAACATTATACCATATTTTTAGGCAACACAATTTGGGGTTTCCCCTGAGATCCCCTGGGGTCCAATGTGACCACCCCACTTCCCAACAGTAGTTCATCCCTGTCTTAGAGATGCCTCACTAATATCAGAAACCAGGTCCCAGACTCCTTGTTCTGCCTTTCCTAATGCATTAGTTGTATAATGATTGTCTTGCCTTTCTCAAGAAATGAGCCTCAAAGTGACCCTTTTGTGCATCACACTCTGTGGGTGTGTGTCTGTGATAGAGAGATGGAGGCAATGTGAAAAACAGAAAGGCAGGGAAGAGATGCTGAAGGTCAAATGGTAAAGCAGTGCAGATGGGCAAGAGGGAAGTTTGGAGAGCGGAGGGAGAAAAGGAAGGGGATCAGGCCTCTGGGATCCAGGAGGAGAAGGCAGGAGCAAAGCCAGGATCGCCTAGCTTGAAAAACACACAAAGCATCACAAGAAGTAATTTGTATTGTAGCAATAAGGGTAAACATCAATCCATAAAATGAAATCCTAAACGTGGCAGGTAAAAATTGTCCCAAATAACTTTGAGACATATAGACTTAAAATAGTAGCTTTGGCACGGTTGCTTAGAAAGTTGTATCCTAATCGAGTATCTCCCAAGCTGAGTTATATAACATTTCAAGCAGAATACAAGCTGCACATGGCGTGTTTATAGTGTTTATAGTGGCAACCCACTCATTAACTTCAAACTACTAAAATGATTCATATAAAACAGAACAGTCAAATGGATATCGTGCAGAAAACACCGTATACAATCCTATTAATTCCAAAATGGAAGTTGTATAAAAATGTAACAGCCTGACTCTTGGTCATAATTATTTCAAGATATTACATGGGTGTTTCTACATCTGATCCAAAAAAAAAATCTGCTACAAATAATCGCAGATGCACAATATCTGGCAAGTTTAACAGTTACCTGCTCCTAATAATACAATTATTTGCAAGCTCTCCTCTCCGACTTCCATCTACTTCACCATCCCTTGTACACACAACTCTAATCCACACCAATCCACATGTGAGCTGTATACTGTATTGGTTGTGAGTCATCTCCTGGTGCCACACAGCATGAAGGGACCTCTGCAGTTAGCTTCCATCATGCCTTGGTCTCTGACTCAGGACTTTATGGCAGTCTCACAGGATATAATGCCACTTGCCAATCGAACTATTTCTCCACATGTTTAATAGAATATTTTTGCAACATTCCTTTTTCTGACTACAGTGGTACCCCGGGTTACGAAATTAATTCGTTCCGCCGCCGCTTTCGTAACCCGGAAACTTTCGCTAGCCGAAAAAGCCATAGGCGCTAATAGCGAAAGCCGCGATTTCGTGCGAAATAGCGCCGAAAAGCACCAAAAATTTTTTCGTAACCCGAAATAACCTTCGTAACCCGGAACTGTTTTTTTCAATGGATTTTTTTCGTAACCCGGAAATTTCGTAAGGCGGCGCATTCGTATCCCGGGGTACCACTGTATCTGCTTCCAGTGATTCCTTTAAGTCCCCCTCCAATCTCTTCTTTGTTAACTCCTATAAATAAGGATACAATTGTTCCATGGATTTAGGGGCATAAGTAGTACGGTCATCCTTGGGTTACTAACAGAAACTCTCTTAATTTAATCTCTAAAAAGGAGGGGTTAATTAGGGCTAAATCATGGGTAACATCCTCCTCTCTTAACACTGATTTTCAGTCTTATCTGTCACTGTGCTTCTTTACAGAAAAATATTTGAGTCAGGAGAGAATCCACACAGGAAAGAAGTCACATAAATGCCACCATTGTGGGAGACATTTTGCTTACAAGTCAGTCCTTGTCAAGCATCAGAGAATACACACAGGAGAGAAGCCATACAAATGCCAGCATTGTGGGAAATGTTTTTATCTGAAGTCAAACCTAGTGACACATCAGAGAGTCCACACAGGAGACAAGCCATACAAATGCCAGCATTGTGGGAAACGTTTTTCTCGAAAGGCACACCTAGTGAGACATCAGAGAGTCCACACAGGAGACAAGCCATACAATTGCCAGCATTGTGGGAAATGTTTTTCTCAGAAGTCAGACCTAGTGACACATCAGAGAGTCCACACAGGAGAAAAGCCATACAAATGCCAGCATTGTGGGAAATGTTTTTCTTCAAAGTCAGACCTAGTGAAACATCAGAGAGTCCACACAGGAGAGAAGCCATACAAATGCCAGCATTGTGGGAAATATTTTTCTATGAAGTCAATCCTAGTGAGACATCAGAGAGTCCACACAGGAGAGAAGCCATACAAATGCCAGCATTGTGGGAAATGTTTTTCTCTGAAGTCAAACCTAGTGACACATCAGAGAGTTCATACAGGAGATAAGCCATACAAATGCCAGCATTGTGGGAAATGTTTTTCTTTGAAGTCATACCTAGTGAAACATCAGAGAGTCCACACAGGAGAGAAGCCATGCCAATGCCAACTTTGTGGGAAATGTTTTGCCTACAAGTCAGCCCTTGTTGTGCATCGGAGAGTCCACACAGGAGAGAAGCCATACGAATGCCAGCATTGTGGGAAATGTTTTTCTCAGAAGGCACACCTAGCAATACATCAAAGAGTCCACACAGGAGAGAAGCCATACAAATGCCAGCGTTGTGGGAAATGTCTTTCTCAGAAGTCAGACCTAGTGAGACATCAAAGAGTCCACACTGGACAGAAGCCATAAAAATGCCAGCAGTGAACTAAAATTATTTTTTGTCAATAAGGAATACAAAAAATATATTTGCAGTCCTGCTGTGCTAAGAAAAGGCCCTTGTGATTTTGTTTTTCTGTCCATATGTCTGTTTATGTTTTAAAATTGTATTTTGTTAGATTTAGGTTTTAATTGCTAATAGGATAGATAATTGTTTCGGGTTGTAACTTTGGCTGGGGATTGTGGTTCGTGGTATAAGTTAGCTAAATGGGGGGCTGGGATTTGTTGCAGTTGGTTAATAGTTTTGGGAACGATAGCGTTTGGAATTTGTGGGATGTTGGCTGAAGAAAGTGGAGGCTGATATTAAAAGGAAGGTGGCTAGTTTCTGGGAATGACAAAGGGGGGCTTGTTACCTGTGGGGCATAGACTGTGGGAATTGAAGGTGGGGGCTAGGTTTTAAGAGGGTGGGGTTTTCAGTTTGGGGTTTTTAATGTATTATTGGATTGCAGTGGGCAGTTCTGACGTAAACGCTGAATTTCTGACTATGTGTTCTCAATAAAATTCTTTGTTGTTTCAACAGACTGGACTCATTGGTGTACAGAAGTTCTGCATTGGCACAAAATTTACCCTTTCTTCTCTCCTCAGCCATCATCTCCATTCCCAGCTATAAGAACAGCAGAGGCAAACACACATACATTTATATACACTCGTCCCCCGGGTTACGAAATTAATTCGTTCCGCCGCCATTTTCGTAACCCGGAAGGCTTCGTAAGCCGAAAAAGCCATAGGCGCTAATGGGGAAAAGCCGCGATTCCGTGCGAAATAGCGCCGAAAAGCACCAAAATTTTGTTCGTAACCCGGAATAACCTTCGTAACCCGGAAATATTTTTTATTTATTTTTTTTTCGTAACCCGGAAATTTCGTAACGCGGCGCATTCGTATCCCGGGGTAAGAGTGTATATGTTTATATGTGTGTTTGTATTTGTGTGTGTATCATATCTACATACATACAGTATACATAGACTTTATTTCCAATGCAGAGCCTTCCTTTCTTGCCTTTCCTGGGCTCCATTGCGGCCTCTTCGAAGTGTCCTCAAAATAAGGAAGGAAGGGGAGGTCGCTGAACCCCCGGCACACTCCTTCCCTTCCCTCAAAGGCCGCCAGTGGAATAAACAGCAGGAGCAGTAAAGCCCTGGTGATCCCTGCGCATGATCAGAAGGGGTCTTTGGATGTATGTGCGCATGCACAGTCTCAGCCCTAAAGCCATTGCTGCCCTCACACTCTGTTCTGAGGGAAGGA
>JACSCI010001848.1:0-13080 GCA_016801065.1 Sceloporus tristichus
GCCAATCAGGGCCAGGGATGGTGGGAAGGACTGGGATTCCAGCCAATGGCAGCCCCTCAGAGTGTCCTCAAGTTTAAAATTCATATCTCCCCCCATATTTTCCCCTGAAAGATAGAGACATCCATTTGATTGCTCTGTCTTTCTAATTCAACCCACTTTATATCATGGTTATATTCTGCCTCTATCATTCTTAGCCATTGAACCGCCTCAAAATGTCATTCTAGGGATGGAGCTCCCCATCCTCCATTACTTTGATGCTCATGTAATAATGCCTTAGATAACCTGCCTTTTTTATTCCCTGATATCCATTTTAATATTGACCTTTTCCCATTTCTTTAAAACTTTACTAGGAATTATTTCTGGGATCGTTTGAAATAAATATAAAATCTTTCATAGTACCATCGTTTTAAACATTCTAAGTTTTGTTAACATTTTCCCATTTTTATTTGTCCATTTAGAAATTTGATTATTAATTTCCCCCTTAATTTATTATAATTACCTTGTAGAATATTATCTAACTTAATTGGTAAAAGTACACCTAAATATCTCATATTTTAATCCCCAATTTCAATCCTGAGACAATTTGGGTTTCTTTTTCTTCCGGCCAATTCGTATTCATAAACATTATCTCTGATTTATCCATATTAAAGTTAAGCCCAGAAACGTTTTCAAATGTCTGAAATACTTCCAGTAACTTGATTACAGCTTCATTCGGTTTCTGTGTCATTATCAGAGGATCATCATCTGCAAATGAATCCAACTTCATCTCTTCTTTATCTATTTCATGTCCCTTTATCTCTTCTGATCCAGAATCATATTTGCAAACGCTTCCATTGCTGATATAAATAATAAAGGGGAAAGTGAGCAACTTGCCTTACTCCACTTTCATTTTAGATTACCTTGATTTGTCTCCATTTATCATGATTTGTGCTTCTATATCATTATATATTTCTTTGATGGTTTCACTAAACCTTTCCCCTGATCCAAAATCCCTACAATTTTATATAGATATTCATGATTTATTGAATCGAATGCTTTGTAAACGTCTAGTTTTATCAAAGCTAATTTATTTTTGTATTGTTTGGCATGATGTAGTATATTAAATATATTCCTTATCGGTTCATAAATATATCTGCCTTCCACAAATCCATATTGTGCTTCTTTAATTAAAGTAGGTAAATATTATTTTATTCTCTTGGCTAGGATTTTCATTAAAATCTTATAATCTTGATTGCTTAATGTGATCGGACGATAAGATTCAGAATTGGCTGGATCTTTATTGAGTTTAAGTATTGATATAATTTCAGATAGTTTCCATGTTTCTGGGATTGTTTTATTATCCAATATTTCATTGTAAATTTTAGTTAAATACTCACTCAGTTCATTTTTAAAGGTTTTATAAAATATAGATGTGAATCCATCTGGACCAGGAGATTTAATTCCTTTTAAATCTTGTATTACTCTTTCTACCTCTTGTTTAGTTATTGGGGAATTAATATGATTACTCTGTATTTCCATTCTGTCGAGTCGTTCACTTTTGATCCTTTGTTGGGCCGCAACTTGTGCAGCCCTGCTTTAATAGAGGACATGTTTATCAAATGTGCAGATGACACCAAACTAGGAGGAGTAGCTAATACCCCAGAGGACAGGATCAACATTCACAAGTTTGGAGTATGTCCAGAGGAGAGACAACACAATGGAGAGACTTAGGGAGCTGGGGATGTTTAGCCTGGAGAAAAGAAGGTTAAGAGGTGATATGATAGCCCTTTTTAAATATTTGAAGGGATGTCATATTGAGGAAGGAGGAAGCTTGTTTTCTGCTGCTCCAGAGACTAGGACCCGAAGCAATGGATGCAAGCTCCAGGAAAGGAGATTCCATCTCAACATTAGGAGGGAGTTTCTGACAGAAAGGGCTGTTTGACAGTGGAACACACTCCCTCAATAGAGAATGATGGAGTCTCCTTCTTTGGAGGCCTTTAAACAGAGTCTGGATGGCCATCTGTCAGATATGCTTTGATTGAGATTTTCTTTATGGCAGAAGGAGGTTGGACTGGATGGCTTTGAGATCACAATGGGACAGCCTCAATGCTTCAGACAAGGATCATAACCCTTTGGTTGCTATGGGCCAGGCTCAATCCTTCAGGTAAGGAACACCTGCCTGAAGTCAATAAGCCCATCTTAATCCTTCAGGGAAGGAACATCAGCCCAAAGTCACAATGAGTTAGTGTCAGTCCTTCAGAAAAGGAGCATCAGTCTGAGATAGCAATGGGCCAGTCTCATGTCTTCAGGTAAGGAAGGAGCAGCCTGAAGTCACAACCTCTCAGGCAACACGAATCAGCCTGAGGTCACAATGAGCCATCCCCAGTCTTTCGGGAAAGAAGCATCAGCCTGAAGTCACAATGGGATAGTCTAAATCCTTCAACCCAGGAGCATCAGCTTGAATGCACAGTCTCAATGCTTCAGGCAAGGAGCATTAGCCTGAGATCACAATGGGACAGTCTCGATCCTTCAGGAAAGAACATCTTCCTGAACTAACAATAGTTTGGTCTCAATCCATCAGTAAAGGAGCATCAGCCTGAGGTCACAATATGACAGTCCCTATCGTTCAGGCAAGGAGCATCAGACTTAAGTCACACAGCGTCAGTCTCAATCTCTCAGGCAATGAGCGTCAGCTTGAGGTCATAATGGGTCAGTATCAATCCTCCAGGTATGAAGCACCAGTCTCAAATGACAACAGTCCCATCTCATTCCTTCAGGTAAGAGGCACCAACCTTAAATCACAATAGTCCCTTCTCCATCTTTCAGGCAACAGCATCAGGCTGAAGTCACAGTGGGCCAGTCTCAATGCTTCAGGAAAGAAGCATCTTTCCGAAGTCACAATAGTCCTGTCTCAATCCTTCATGCAAGGAGCATCAGCCTGAGATCACAATTTGGACAGTCTCAATGCTTCGGGTAAAGAGCACCAGCCTGAAGTCATAATAGTCTCATCTAAGTCTTTCAGGCAAGGAACCTCAGGGTGAGATCACAATAATCCCGTCTCAATCCTTCAGGTAAGGAGCATCAGACTGAGGTCACAATGGACAGTCTCAATCTCTCAGGCAAAGGGCATCAGCCTGAAGTTGCAATGTGAGATCTGGAGTCAGTCCTGTGCTCAAAAAATAAAACCCATTTGAAACTAAAGAAGCTTTATTGATGAATCAAGGCAGAAACATCCATTAACACCTTTTTGCAAAGTCTGAAGTCCAAAGGAACTTGCTCAACCCCTCCCTAAGCCAGCCTCCAATTCCCAAGCTAAAGCAACACAAGCGGAGGCTGCATAGATACCAAGGTTGTCTATACTTCCCTTCCCTTCTCCCAGACAGCCTCACCTTGAAGAGCGGTCTTCCCAAGCCAGCTTCACTCCTCCTTGAGAACCAGTCTCCAGCTGCAACCCCATCCGTCTTTCCAAACGCCCTCCTTAATCATCTGTCTTTCTAACATTTCCCACTACATGCTTTCTATAACCCATCACTCTACACTACTTACTATGAACTACAACTATAACTCCTACTTTAACACTAATAATGAAACCCTAATATTTTTAATGTTTATGACACTTATACACTGACACGCAATGGGCCAGTCCCAATCCTTCAGGTATATAGCACCAGTCTGAAGTGACAGTTCTCCGGTCTCAAACTTTCAGACAAGGAGTATCAGCCTGAGGTTGCAAAGGGCCAGTCTCAGTCCTTCAGGTAAAGAGCACCACCCTGAAGTCACAATAGTACCGTCTCAATCCTTCATCCAAGGAGCATCAGACTGAAGTCACAATGGGCCAGTCTCAATCTCTCAGGCAACGAGCCTGAGATTGCAATGGGCCAGTCTCAATGTTTCAGGCTAGAAGCATCAGCCTCAGGTTGCAATGGTCTCATCTCAAACCTATAAGTAAGCAGCATTAGCCTAAATTCACAATGGTCCCTTCTCATTGCTGGAGGCAAGGAGCACCAGCCTGAAGTCACAATATGTCATTAATCCCTTTATTCATGCATTTATTCGTTTATTTATTTAGGGATTCATGCCATAAGGGTTATAGGTTTAGGTTTAAATTAGAGTTAAGATAGATGGTATTTATGGTGGGTTAAAATAACATGCTTTGGATGATATGCCAACTGTGCCGCTTCCTGGAGCAGGGAGACTTTGAAACAGAAGTACATGCGCTGGTCACCTCTCGGCTAGACTTCTGTAACGCACTCTACATGGGGCTACCCTTGTGCCAAGTTCAGAGACTTCAATTGGTACAGAATATGGCAGCCAAGTTGGTTATGGGCACTTCTAGAACTGCCCACATTACAATGGTTCTTAAATCCCTCCACTGGCTGCCCTTTAGTTTCCTGACAAGATACAAGGTATTGGTTTTAACCCGTAAAGCTCTCCATGGCTTGGGTCCTGGCTACTTGAGGGAGCGCCTCCTCCCATACAATCCACCTGCAGACTCAGGTCCTCTGGGAAGAACCTGCTACAACTCAAGAAGAGCAGACTTTCAGCAGTGACCCAGAGGTCCTTCTCTTCAGATGCTCCCAGGCTCTGGAACGACCTCCGAATAAGCTCCTTCATATTTCCACCTTGGAAGCCTTTAGGAAGGCTATTAAGATGGATCTCTTTGGCAGGCCTTTCCAGACTAGATTAGATCTATTGAATGCCTCTCCCTCCCCCTGACCCTTACCCTTGCCATCGTTACTGTTATGGAAATTGTTACTGATGTATCATTCCTGCCCTCCCCTCTCGCCTTCAGAAAATGACCCATTTATAATTGGGAGGAGGGTTGGGGGGTTTGGAATTTTAATTGTATTTCTGAAATTGTATGTTATTTTATTACTGTAATCCACTTTGATTCCTTTGAGAAAAGGTGGAATATAAAGAAATAATAATAATAACAACAATATCCCTTCAGGGGTATCTAAGGCCCTTTCAGTATGCTCCCAGAACCTGGAGTGGGGGATGTTTCTGGGGCTGTGGGTCTCTCTGTTGGTCCTCCTCTGCAGGGTTGTTGTGAGGAAAAAGGTAAGTATGTGAGGGGGGTGCCCAATTCGGGTCCTGTGGGCGTCTAAGCCTAGTTCCCGGGTTGCCAGGGGATTGCCAGAGCTTTGAGGTCCCTGTCTCCCTTCTCTTGGCTTTGGACTAGATTTTGGTTCTTCTCTACCCCCCAGACAGAGCCCCCTCCCCCAGGACTCCAGAGAAAACTTCTTCCCCCCCCCCAAAAAAAAATGTTGCTTACAATGCTATTGAACCCTATCCTGTATGAAGCTTTCTATTTGGCACAAAACTCTTCTCCAAATGAGGCATCAGAAGGGAGGGTCTCTCCTCTGCTCCGCTTTCCAGGAGGGAGGGAGCTCTTCAAAGACCTTTTTACCTTTGGATCCCCCTCCCCTCCATGGCCATGCCTCTCTCCAAGGGTCCCCCCTGTCCCCTTTTATCATAATAACCCCCCAAACACCTGGGCCCCAAGGAATCCCCCGAGGAGGTGATAGGGAAGGAAAGAGGCAGAGGAGGCCTGACAAGCCCCTTGCCTTTCTTTGGGGGAGAAGAGGGGCTTCCTTCCTTCTTATAACCCCTCAAGGGCCCCCAGAAGACCCTCCAGCCATTCCTTTGAATGAATGAGGGCTCTCCCTACTTCTCTCCCTCCCTCAGAACAGACTGTGAGGGCAGCAATGGCTTCAGGGGCTGAGACTGCATACATAGATGTCCCCAAAGGCCCCTCCTCAGCATGTGCAGGGATTGCCAGGGCCTAGATGCTGCTGCTTATTCTACTGGCGGTCTTTGCAGGAAAGGAAGGTATGTGCCAGGGATTCAGAAGCCTCCCCTTCCTTCCCTCCTTTCTTCCTTTGAGGAGACAGCAATGGAGCCCAAGCTGCAGAGCTGGACTCAGGAGGGAAAGTCAGGAAAGGAAGGCTCTGATTTGGAAATAAAGCTCTCTCTGTGTATCCTGTGTGTGTGTGTGTTTGTCTTTGCCTCTGCTGTTCTTATGGCTGGGAATGGAGCTGAAGTCTGAGGAGAGAAGAAAGGTCCAGTTTGGGCAAATTCAGAACTTCTGTGCCTCAAAGAGTCCAGCGTGTTGAAATAGCAAAGAACTTTATTGAGAACACATAGAAATTCAGTGTAAGCCAGAACTGGCCATTCCAATCCAAACAATATATTAAAACCCCAAAACCTAAAATATCACCCTCCTCCAAATATAGCCCCCACCTCCAGTTCCCACAGTCTATGCCCCACAGGTAACAAGGCCCCTTCGCAATTCCCACAAACTAGCCCTTTCTTTGAATACCGGCCTCCAACTTTCTTCAGCCAACATGCCACAAATTCCAAAAGCTATCATTCCCATAACTCATATATAACAAATCCCAGCCCCCCATCTACCTAAACTATACCACAAACCACAATTTACAAGCCAAAGTAATTATCTACATATACTATTACCAATAAAAACCCAAACTTAACAAAATACTGTCAAGGAAAAAGCCACATGGGACTTGCAGTAAAGAAATAAAAGATATATGTGAGAGTCAGAGTGACTCAGCAGAAGCCTATTGGGAACCACTCAGGTGAGAATAGTAATGCAATTAACAGGCCCAGAGTGCCAAGGACAAGAAGTGCATAGTGATAAATTGGATACACCTGACAATGGTTAAGTGGCCAAGGCTGAGATGATGAAATCTCTAATTGTGGGTTGAACATGGATAACCAAAGAGAATGTTGTACACGCCTACTGGGTGGGAACAGGCCACAGTAGGTGGTGCCATGAGATGACTATAATTATGACTATGTATCCCAGTGTAAAGTGTGGGTAGTAGTGGGTAGTAGTAGTGGATTGTTGTGTGGATAGTGTTGTATGGAGAGAGTGGAGTTGAGCTGTGTATATAGTAGATTAAAAGTAGATCTTTTGTATAAGACTACTGTGTTGTCTGGTGTCTTGGGTGAGACTACAAGAACCAGCAGGACCCTGGTGAAGAAGGGTGAAGACTTCTGTGGAGGCAAGAGTGAGAAGGCTGGAAGAGCTTGTCAGGGTCTTCAGCCTGATCTCTGCAACTCTTGCCAAGATTCAACAACTGGCCAAAACTGGTCAGCGTGGTGCACAACCAGGTGGTGAGTTCCAGGCCAGGAGAAGAGCCACAACTCCCATCATCCCTGACAAGGGTTATGGGCCCAGGTACTGCAGCACCCATCATCCACAGAAGCTGAAAGTTCCAGAGAGTGGAAGACAGATCAGAGCAAGCTGTTTGCGCTGCACTGATAAGCTCCGTGAGTAACTCCTCCAGTGTTTTGGTTAAGCTGAAAGGGATCAGCTGTGCATACTCAGAAGGACTGTGTCAATTGAGTCACTGCACGAGTTAAGATGGAGATTTTGAAGTTTAGTAAGTTGAATACATCCAACTACCCCACCTGGAAGATTTATGCCCAGTCGTTATTAGTGAAAGAAGGTTTGTGGGCGACAGTTGAAGCCGGTCTGCCAGCCGATGCCAATGCAGCCGCGCGAGAGAGAGATAGTAAGGCGAAAGCATGTATTTATTTAATGATTGAAGAAGACTTGATTAACGACGTGAGAGATAAGCAGACGGCGAAAGATGTTTGGGAAACACTTCAAAGGCTACTCACTCCTTCAACTGCCTTTGCTAAAATGTTATGGTCTAAGAGAATTTATAGACAGAAGATGGCAAAGGGGCAGTGTGTGACTGAGCATTTAAAGACTATGCAAAACTTGTTTGTGCAGGCTGAGTTAAGAGGAGTGGACATTAGCAGAGAACAACAATGCTACATTTTGTTAGAATCTTTAGATTCGTCGTGGAGAAACATCACTGATGCCTTGCAGAACTTACCAGCACGAGAGCTGACGAGAGATTTGGTCGTGGCCAGGATTCTGGAAGAGAATCAAAGGAGACTGTCTGAGAGGGAAGACGCTCCAGTGTCTAAGAGTGTGCCAAGTGAGCAAGCCAAGCCTGATGTGCGTGGGCTGGACCAGGCAGCTGCTTCGAGGGAGCAACGGAGGTGCTTCTACTGCAAGAAGCTTGGACATTTGCAGAGAGACTGTAAACAATTGGTTGCTGAGAAAAGCAAGAAAGAGTGCAGATGGCACGGTCGCAGAGAAAAGCAGCACAAGCCGCCATTTTTGAGGGACAATAAGAGTAATGATAAGGGGTTTGCAACTATGATTATGGAAAGGCAGAAAGCAAACTCTAGATGGCTTGTAGATTCTGGTGCCTCATCATCCATGTGTAATGATATTAACTTAATTAGTGATAAGAGGCAGTCAAACATAAATGCAGTGGTGTTAGCAAACGGGAGTGAACTCTCCACAGTAAATCAAATGGGAACAGTATATATTCCAGGGCTAAAGGAAAATTTTAGTGATGTTTTGCATGTAAGGGAATTAGAAAATAACTTGTTATCAGTAAGCAAGTTAACAGACCAAGACTACATAGTCACTTTTGAGAAGAACCTGTGCAAAATAACTTTAAATGGGGAACTGCGTGGAATAGGCTTAAAGAGAGATAAGCTTTATTTTTTGGAAGAGGATGTTGATAGGTACAAGACAGAAAGTGTAAATACCATAGATAATGTTCCCTTGCACAAAGATTGCATACATGAGCTCCATAGGAAATTTGGCCATGTGAGCTTCAAAAGTTTAAAGAATTTAATAGGAATGTGTCCTGATATGAAAGTTGCTGAATGTAAGAATCACTTAGACTGTACTGTGTGTAACCAAGTCAAGGTCAGAGCATATCCAGTTGCAAAGAAGACGAAAAGGATTGCACAGAGACCGTTCCAGTTTGTTCATGCTGATGTGGCCCAGGCAAATTGTTTGTCACTAGGGGGAAGCAAATATTTTCTTGTTATTGTTGATAGGTACTCAAGGTTTGCATATGTAAGAGTGCTGAAAAATAAGTCAGAAGCTGGGCAAAGTTTGAAAGAATGTGTAAGAATGATAGAGAGAAGGTTTGATAATAGAGTTGGGACAATTATTACAGATAGAGGTGGAGAATTTGTAAACAACCAGCTGTATAATTGGTTCCAGAAAGTGGGGATAAGGCATGAGACCACAAATCCTGCTTGCCCAAGTGAGGATGGTTTGGCAGAGAGAAAAATCCAGGAGATAAAAAGGATTTCTGCATGCATGATGGCAGATGCAGGGGTTGGAGAAAGCTTTTGGGGAGAAGCAACCCTAAATGCCATACATATAAGCAATAGAATGTACCATTCTGAAATTGATGATGTTCCCTACAGGGTGTTGTATGGGAGACTGCCAAATTTTAAGTATTTGAGAGTGTTTGGACAATTTGCACATGTTTACATACCTGCCTGTTTTAGAAGAAAGGGAGAGCCTAAAAGCAAAAGGCTGAGGTTCCTGGGATATTCAGGGAACAGTTACAAATTCCTAATTAGAGGAAAAGAGTTACAATACTCCAGGTCTGCAAATTTTGAGAGACATGCTGGCTGGGACAAGCTGCATGCAAACAAAGAGGTATTTTTGAGATTAGGAAGCTCAAGTGAGCAGCAAGGACAAACTGAACCAACTTCAGGAAACGGAGGGGTTTCAGTTTCAGTCAAACCAGAAGCCTCAACAAGCAGTAGTGGTAGTTCCTCAGATGGAGAAACACAAACAAGACCAGTAACCACTAGAATGACTGAGGACAAGAGGTTTAGCAAAAAGACAGCAAGTACTAGTGCAGACAGTGATGAGGAAAGAGGCAGGACGACAGAGTTTGTACCCAGGCGTAGCCACAGAGTTAGAAAGTCACCAGATAGGTTTGTTGTGACACAGGCTAGAGCTTGTACAGTGGTAGAGGAGCCTGAAAGTTTTGAACATTTGGAAACCTTTTCCAGGGAAGAACAGGAAAGATGGTGTGATGCTATGGAAAGTGAATTTAGTTGTCTAGTGAACAAAGGTGTGTTTGAGATTGTGGAAAGGCCCAAGAAGAAACCAGTGATAGGTTGCAAGTGGGTATACAAGTTAAAGGAAATGCCTGATGGTAGCATGAAGTATAAAGCTAGATTAGTAGCTAAGGGTTTTGCACAACAACAGCATGAGAATTATGATAAGACATATTCTCCTACAGCAAAGCCAGAAAGTTTGAGAATGGTGTTAGCTGTAGCAGCTAGAAGGAATTTGAAAGTAAAGCATTTTGACTTTGAGACAGCTTACTTAAATGCAAACTTGGAAGAAGAGATTTTCATGGAGCAACCACAAGGGTTTGAAGAGGATGGAAACCAGAAAGTTTATAGATTAAAGAAGGCATTGTATGGTTTGAAACAGAGTGCCAGAGCATGGAATTTGTGTATTAATGATGAGCTAGAAAAGCTAGGATACAAGAGAAGCGTGGCAGATGCATGTGTGTATACTAAAGGAGACATAGTGCTTGTGATTTATGTTGATGACTTGTGCGTGGCAGCAAAGTCAGAGCAGGAAATAGAGTCAGTGAAGAAAGAGCTATCTGAAAAGTTTGTGTTAAAGGACTTAGGTTTGCTGAAGTCATATTTGGGAATTAATGTTGAGTGGACAGAAGATGGACATTGTTTGTTGAGTCAGAGGAAGAAGATAGAGAATTTGATTGAAAAGTGTGGACTGCAGAGTGCCAAGATAGTGAAAGCTCCAATGACTACAGGTTTCATTTCAGAGCCAACAACTAGAGATTTTGAGGACAAGACATTTTTCAGGAGCATTATAGGATCACTTCAGTTTATTTCTTGCCACACTAGACCTGACATTGCGTTTGCTGTGAACACGTTGTCCAGAAGAGTTGAGAATCCTAAGGTTGAGGATTGGACAGCTGTGAAGCACTTGTTGAGATATTTGAAAGGAACATTAGACAAGAGACTGATCATAAGAAGCAGCAACGCAGATCTAGATTGTTTTGTTGATAGTTCGTTTGCATCAGAGTTGGAAGACAAGAAGTCAGTAACAGGAATGATAATCAAGTACAGTGAGAGTCCCATAGTTTGGAGAAGCCGAAAACAAACTAACGTAGCGCTTAGTACCTCTGAATCAGAATTTGCAGCACTAAACGAGATAGTAAACGAGGTTCAGTGGATTGAACAGTTGCTGATTGACCTGAATGAAAAATTTAGAGTACCAGTTGAAATACAAGAGGATTCACAATCATGCATAGCAATGGCTGAAACAGAAAGTTTGAAAAACAGAACCAAGTATGTGGGTGTAAGATACCAAAATGTGAGAGATATGGTTCAGAAAGGTGAAATTGAATTGAGGTACATAGAGACACAATATAATATTGCAGATTTGTTCACAAAGGCGCTAACAGTAGAGAAACATGAAAGGTTGACACAAATGGTTGGTATGACAATGTAAGTCACATACAGTATTTTATTTCGGAGGGGATTGTCAAGGAAAAAGCCGCATGGGACATGCAGTAGAGAAATAAAAGATGAATGTGAGAGTCAGAGTGACTCAGCAGAAGCCTATTGGGAACCACTCAGGTGAGAATAGTAATGCAATTAACAGGCCCAGAGTGCCAAGGACAAGAAGAGCATAGTGATAAATTGGATACACCTGATAATGGTTAAGTGGTCAAGGCTGGAATGATGAAATCACCAATTGTGGGTTGAACATAATGAACCAATGGTAATGAGGTAAACGCCTACTGGGTGGGAACAGGCCACAGTAGGTGGTGCCATGAGATGACTATAACTATGACTATGTATCCCAATGCAAAGTGTGGGTAGTAGTGGGTAGTAGTGGATAGTAGTGAGTTGTGTGGATAGTGTTGTATGGAGAGAGTGGAGCTGTGTATATAGTAGATTAAAGTAGATCTTTTATATAAGACTACTGTGTTGTCTGGTGTCTTGGGTGAGACTACAAGAACCAGCAGGACCCTGGTGAAGAAGGGTGAAGACTTCTGTGGAGGCAAGAGTGAGAAGGCTGGAAGAGTTTGTCAGGGTCTTCAGCCAGATCTCTGCAACTCTTGCCAAGATTCAACAACTGGCCAAAGCTGGTCAGCGTGGTGCACAACCAGGTGGTGAGTTCCAGGCCAGAGGAAGAGCCACAACTCCCATCATCCCTGACATAAAAACAGTAAAAACATTTTATTAAAATTATAGAGGCTATAGGTGAGGTGTCCAGTGACTCTGTGAATAAGATCATACTGGATCAATTTGAATCTGTGAGTACTGAGGATGTGGACAACTTGCCCTCTCAACCCTTGCCCTTCATGGCTGGTCCTCCAAGGAGGAGATGCTTTGAGGACTCAACTGAGATATATCATAGATGCATCTCTTAGGGAGGGCTATTTTCCATCTTGCTTAAAAGAAGCAGTGATACGGCTGCTTCTGATAAAGCCCTCCCCAGATCCCTTGGGCATGAAGAATTACAGAGCGGTCTCCCGTCTTTCATTTCTCTTCAACTCCAAATGGTCTTGGATGAAACAGATTACCTAGATCCATTTCAACCTGGCTTCAGGATGGGATACGGAGTCAAGATTGCTATGGTCACCTTAGATGATCTCCACTTGAGTATTGACTGGGGAAGTGTGACCCTGTTGATGCTTTTGGACCTCTCAGTGGCTTTTGATACTATTGACCATGGCATCCTTCTGGAACGCCTGAGGGAACTGGGGATCGGGAGCACTGCATTGCAATGGTTCCAGTCCTATTTCTCAAGCAGATTCCAGATGGAGATGCTTGGTGACAGTTGCTCCTCTAAAAGGGATCTTAAATCCAGCATTCCCCAGGGCGCCTTCCTATCGCCAATGCTATTCAACATCTACATGAAACCGCCAATAGAGTTCATCCGGAGGCATGGGGCGGGTGCTATCTGTATGCTCATGACATCCAGAGATATCTCAGTGACAACTAAAGAAGGCATCTCTCCTCTGAATGAATGTCTTCAGGCAGTAATGGGCCGGATGAGGAAAAACAGATTTAAACTGAATTCAGATGAAATGGAGGTGTGTATTGTTGGAGGTCCTATTCTTGGTATGGAGGTCTGTCAACCAGTCCTGGATGGAGTCACATTTCCCCTAAAGGATTGTGTTTGCAGTTTGGGATCCGTCTATCCAGTTGTCAGCTCAGATAGATGCAATGGCCAAGAGTGCT